>JAURVB010011159.1:0-42190 GCA_033002965.1 Piper betle
CACTCCTATCATGAAAAAATATGAATTATAAATTGCACATCAATTTCCATAATGTTGTACGCTTATCTGATTTATCGGACAGATGGCGTTTGCGGGGAGGGTGAAGGTGCCACCGAACTCGGCATCAATGGAGGTGGCGAAGGGCAGAGTCCTCAACTTCTTGAAGCGCGCCATCATGGACATCTACAACTATGGTCATTTACCATCACACTTGATCTACTTGATACGCCCCCTCCTCTACAATTGCTTTTTGAAGTTTCTGACATTGATGCAACCAGAAGTCTCATCTAGTTTCAGGAATTTTAATATTTGTCCCCACTGTTAGTTCAGTTGGTTGGAGGATGGTTATATTAATTGACAGGTTTGTAACAATCCTTGTTAACGAGCAAAAGATAAAACAGAGATAGGACTTCAGTTTGATGATGGAATAAACGAGTGTAATGGATATATATATCTTCTCTCCTTCGGTTGATTGAGTTCTTTTTATAATTTTTTCCTATCCATTTCGGCATTGCCAGAAAATGATATGGCAGTGAGAATGGCTTATTTTGAACTCCCTCTTAATATGTTTAGCTTTCTTTACTACCCATTTAGCTTTTGATATGGCTCATGTTGCATGATAATGTTATTTATTTAGTATCATAGTTTTTTAATCTGCCTGTTTTAACAAATTTTGTCATTAAAATTTTCATATTTAACCCATGACTAGCTGCCTAACATACATCTTATTTGGCCCATGGCCAACACCCAAGCCTATGTCATTAGTACTGTCCACCATCCAATATAATCCTAGATATTTTACCATACACGTGGCCTTGATCACTGCATCACTGTATCCTCCTCCAATATACGTTCAAACAATTTAAATTTAAAAAAATTCATTGTAATTAAAACAAAATTGTGGGAAAAAAACTCACCATACACATGGCCTTGATCACTGCATCACTATATCCTCCTCCACCACACCACCACCACGGGCTCTTCTTCTTTCACCTTATCCCATATCCGGAAATCGGGGCTTGGGTTATCATAAGTAGGTTCTCTAGTTAATTAAAGCATATCATAAGACCAAACACGAGGATTCTTTTTCTTTCACTTATCATGAAAAATAAGAAAAGAGGTTTGGTACTTTGTAATAACGGTTATTTAATTATATTTAAGATGATAATTTATTAGGAAATAGTATAAAGAAAGAAATAATAAAAAACTGTCTTGAATTGTACTAATCATGTCTGTTCAAGCTGGCTGTCTTTTATTTACAAATATGAATTGAATGAGTCGCCTTACTAGGAAACAAAAATGTTTTATTTTTTGCATAGGTAGTTTTTAGCTTTTGGATTGTGCTATGAGCAGTCTAATTTAGTAAGGAGCTTAGAGCTGATTCCATCACTTTTTTAATTTCAAAGATTGAATTGTTTTTTTCATCATAACCGTAATCACTTGCGTCTTAATGAGACAAAGAAATAATGTGGTTAGTTTGTCTTGCTCTTGAAGATTGACTTGGTCAAACTTAAAAAAAACAAAGTGTTGTCATTTGTCTTCTTTTATAGTTTGGTTATATTCAAGAGAGTTTAGATTGGGTGGCTTGTATATATCTATGTTAAAGGCGTTAATTTTTTCTGGAATGATATGTACTTTTTTCCAAAAGCTGAATAATATGTTAAAAATAGGCAAAAAAAGTATTTTAGACCTGACTCGACGCGATCGTAACAGTTTTATTCCGGTTCGTAGGTGAACCAGAACTTTGCTTGGATGCATTCTAAGACATTTAGTAAGCATGAAGAAGATGGCTCCGGCTAGGGTGACCGAAGTGGTATCTGTCCCACCAAGGATCATAGCCGGCAAACGCAAACATTAATACCATTATATCTTTACCACTGCAAGTTACACTAATGTTACAAAAGAATTTTTATTTTCTAAAGGTATAATAGATTATTACATGAAATAAAAGAAGTCATTGAAAAAAAAAGCACATCTTAGAATACTCTTTCTCTTCTCATATCCACCTTTCTTTTATAAAAACTACTCATAAATAATTATTACTACAAATGTTATCACTAATTTAGAATTATTTGAAACAGTCGTCCTCAATTATTAAATTATGACAAACATATTTTTACTAATATATTAAATTTTACTGTATAAGATATTAGATATTAAACTAATTTGAGGATTGTTTTAATCCACCCATTTAAAGATATTTTGTCATTGAAATTTTTATACCGAGCCCTTGACTAGCTTCCTCACATACATCTTATTTGGACAGTGGCCAACATCTTCTTTTCAAAGGTAGTTTTTAGCTTTTGGATTGTACTATGAGCGGCTGAATTTAGTAAGGAGCTTAGAGCTGATTCCATCATTTTTTTAACTTCAAAGATTTAATTGTTTGTTTTTTTTCAACATAACCATAATCACTTACGTCTTAGTGAGACAAAGAGTTGATGGGGGTAGGTTGTCTTGTTCTTGAAGTTTGAGTCGGTCAAATTAACAAAAAAACAAACAAATTGTTGTCATTTGTCTTCTTCTATAGAAAATATGTTTGTGTACATATATATTTATATCCTTCGATGACTCAATGGTGACCGTATGTAGTTACAATGTCTCTTTTCCTTCCTTATTGTATTTGCGCATCGATGAATGTCAGAAACTAGAAAAATTTCCCATAGGTTTAATGAATAAGAAAAGGCTACTACAAGGTGCGATTGAGGGAACAAAGATTTAAAGATTTAAGCGAGCAAATTATGCACCCTCAGAAAGCGCCTTTTTTGAATTTGGAGGTAATCAAGTATCAAAATGTCTTGGCGGATTTGACATCTATAGGCTCAATTTCACACTGTTCAACATTCACAAATGTAGGAACAGAGGATCATGGATGGTTCACAAAGATGGCTCATTTTGGGTTAGCATTTGCATCTCTTAATGACCTTCACCACCTTGAAGGTGGACACCTTCTGCCATGGCCACTTCATTTTCAAGCAAACCAAACTATTAGCAGTTGTTCATGTGAGGTTGTGGGTTGTTCATTTGCTAGATTTGTATAATTTTAGCCATGCATTTAATTTCGGATTGAATCCCATGTTTAGCACTTCACTTTCAGTTCATCATTATTGTCCTTATAGTAAGTGCTCTGGTTGCAAGGCTTATATGGCAATTTCCGTCGAAGATGATAAGCTGCTAAGAGGTTAAAACAATTGCTTTTGGAGTTTCTGGCATTGATGCAACCAGAAAGTCTCATCTAGTTTTAGGAATTTTAATTTTGTCCCAAATGTTAGTCCAGCTGGTTACAGGATGGTTATGTTAGTTGACAAGTTTGTAACAATGCTTGTTAAAGAGCAAAAGATAAAACAGAGATAGTTGACAAGTTTGTAACAATCCTTGTTAAAGAGCAAAAGATAAAACAGAGATAGAACTTCAGTTCGCTGTTGAAATAAATGAGTGTCATGGATATATATATCTTCTCTCCTTCGGTTGGTTGAGTTCTTTTTAAAATCTTTTCCTATCCATTTCGGCATGGCCAGAAAATGATATGGCAGAGAAAATGGCTTATTTTGGGCTTGCTCTTAATATGTTTAGCTTTTCTTACTGTTAATGTTTGTAATTATATTAATAATATGTAGCCCATTGTCACACTCGGAATACTAAATGAATCTCGGAATACCAACAGAGGTGTCTGTTTGTTTTTCCTTGGAAGATGAAGGGTCTTAAAGCTTCTCTATAAATTGAGCTTCATTTGCCTCATTCTAAAAACAAGACAAACAAAGAAAACAAGACAAGATGTGAGTCGACAAAGAGAGAAAAAGAGAGAATATAGAGATAGGAAGAAAGACAAACAAAGAAAACAAGACAAGATGTAAGTCACAAAGAGAGAAAAAGAGAGAATATAGAGATAGGAAGAAAGATTAATATTATTCACTCTTATACAAAGAGTGAAAGCTTGTAATCTCAATAGTATAGGTTGGGTGAGTAAATACTTTGAATATTAAAGGAATTTCGGAATACTATACTAAAGGAATTTCGGAATACCAAGAAAGGTGTCGTTTATTTTTCCATGGAAGATAAAGGGTCTCAAAGCTTCTCTATAAATTGAGCTTCATTTGCCTCATTCTGAAAACAAGACAAAGATGTGAGTAGATAAAGAGAAAAAAGAGAGAATATAGACATAGGAGGAGGGATCAATATTATTCACTCTTATATAGAGTATGAGAGAGAAAAATCTTTAATCTCAATAATACAGGATGTAGGTTGGGTGAGTAATCTTCTTGTATATTTTGATATAATCTTTGGTTGAAGTAGTGAATTATTCGTTGTTGTCTTGTGGTTTTTTACTTTCGATATTTTACGTTAAATCTCTATTTTTGTGGTTTTGTTTTATCTTATTTCTCGGACATTATTTTCCCATATCTTATAATCGCTATTATTGATTTGTAACTTTTGGGGATTTTTCTCAACAATTGGCGCCACCTATGGGAACTTTTTCATTTAATCGGATCTTAGATTTGAGTGGGAGTCATGGGAGTCATGGTGGACATTTTCAAGACCGAGAAAATTGAGAAATTTAATGCAACAATTGTTAGCCGAGGAGTACCAATTGGTTGATGTTAGCCGAGGAGTACCAATAAATGAGTTATTATTATTTGTAGAACAAGTTCTCCCTGTCCTATGACAAAGTCTTTGCTTTGTGAACAAATTAAAGTCTTAATGATTATTTTTCCCAAAAATTTTTTTACTGTAGTAAAGTATCGTGAATTAGGTGCATGCCTTCATCACTTTGATGTGTCGATTGCCGTGTGTCTATCCAATAAACAATTAAGAAAATTTAGTATCGGGATCGCTGAGAACAGAGCAAAAACTTCTCAATTGTCCGAAGAAGGTCTATAAGAACTGGAATGGCATTAGCCTTTGCAATGGCCACCTTACCCTCTTGATGGCTTGCAAGCACAGATAAAATCGCAGAGCTTCATCCACAATACCATCACCCTCTCCGGTTGCCATGCTACCAACAAGAGCAACAAGAGCTTAAACGCGACTGTTTTACCAATAAGATTTAGTCCTCTTTGTCACTGATTCTTTATACTCGTTTATTGATTAAATAATACTATATAGGTTTCCAAAATTCATTGAATATTGATAATGTTCATTTTAGATGTCTTAACAACATTTTTGTTCTTTTAGAATTGAGCAAAATTTTGCATGATTATTGCATTGCGTGTCATGGTTGTAATAATAATGTAAATAATTAGAGACACATTAGGTAATATAGTTTTAGTGAAGTGTGCGGCATGTTAGGATTATGAGCATTCATGTATGGCGTGCCGTATCTTCATCTTAAGACGCCGAGATTAAATCCTCACAAGTTGGGTTTAGGTTAGTCAATCTAACCGGGACTTGTAACATATTGGTTCACGAGCGTGAACCGTATTTAGGGTGTTACATATTCATCTAGTAAGAATGAGAATGGTGAATAAGATTTGGTCGATTATCAAAAAACAAAATCTCTCTTTGTCACTGATTCTTAATACTTGTAGTCTCGATACAATTTAAGAGTAGTTTATTGATTAAATAAAAGTATATAGTTTTCCAAAATTCATTGAATATTGACATTGTTTTCAAATTTCAGGAATTTTATTTTAGATGTCTTAAGAACATTTTTATTCTTCTAGGATTGAGCAAAATTTTGCATGATTATTGCGTTGCGTGTCATGGTTGTAATAATAATGTAAATAATTAGAAACACGTTAGGTACTTTAGTTAACGACGAGGATGTGAGCCCACTTTTGGCTGACTTGGGAAATCGCACGGTCCAAATTGACTGGCCGGGACAAATCGGGGGTGACGTGTTTGAGGATGGGAACAACTTTTGGGACGACAAAAACCATGGGCTCCACTTTCCGCTCTTGTCATTCGTTGATTTCCCCTTGGCCATCTCCTCGTCATCTTTGTGTGGGTCAAACCATTGACTTTTGTGGTCAACGTGATTATAATTGATCTCCATCCTTTTCCTTGTAACTAATTCATAATTCAACAACCGGTTTTTGCTTGAAAGAAAAAAAGAGGTCGTTGATGATAAAAACAAACAAAACACAAAAGAAAAGGTCCAAGAATTGTGGGTCTGAGATTATATATTTGCTGAGTGACTCATATTGATGAGGCATACAACATCAAGTGAACGCTCAAACTTAATCTTTATACTAAAATACACTTGGAGCAGTTCCACAATTCACAATGACGAAAAACTCTCCAAATGTATGTTTGTTATTTTGCTTCCACAATTCACAATGATGAAAAACTCTCCAAATGTATGTTATTTTGTTCCAATGATCAGCGCTCCCCTACACCAGAAGACACATAATAGACACTAAGATATATTCATTTAAATTAAAACGAATATATAACAGAAGATATAATTAACATTACTACGTTCAAGGGAGGGTGCCTATGTAAAAATTAATTTCCCAAAACTTTTAGCTAATATTGGCCAATACTTAATGATATTTTATTCTTGTCACATACGGTTAATTGGCTTTACGGAGGAGTAGGTTCTAAATATGTAGAACATAATTAATTAACTTTGATGATAACAACATGTTGCAAACTAGACGTAGATGTGGTCAAAATATGTCTCTCGCTAAATAGTTTACAATTTATATATGCTCAATCCAACTCATTTTATAAAATGTGTCACACTTGATCTACTTTTCTGATCTTCTTCTCCGCAATTGACTTGTTATGCCCCCTCCATGAATATTTTACGTAGGCAACTATATGAAAAAATTTCAAAAATATTATATCATATATTTGAGTATGTATGGATCATATCATGCTCACAAACCATGAATACGGCAGATACTAGCATGCACTTGTGTCCTGTATTTGTATGTCTGCTCTACACTTGAACCGTCACACTTGATCTACTTTGCCGATCTTCTTCTCCACAATTGACTTGATATGCCCCCTCCTCCGCAAAAGAAAATATATTTGTATTTTTCCCCGCAACTTCTAAGCTCTTGTACTCCTCTTTCTGTTCATCTTCTTCACAAATGATTTGATTCGCCCACTCTTCTACATTTTTAATGGCCAACTTCATCTACTTTCATTCTCATCACATTTGCACCTCACAAGCCCGCCCCTCCCATCTTCCTTGATCTGTTACTTTCTGCTTCTCTCCATTATTCCTGCTTCCACTTCTTCTTCCTCCAACCCCACAAGATGTTCAGTTGTTTTGGCAAAAAGAAAAACCAAAAGGAAAACCCTTCCAACATCCCTACTCTAGGAGGGGTGATCAACAATGCAATGATGATGTATCAAGCACGTCAGACCTCTGTGATTGGGGTAGATCCAGCTAACCCACAAGGTCAAACGCCAGGAAATTGGATTATAGCTGGACAATCTTCTCCTTCTGCATCATCGACCTCTGCTCAAGCTCTTCCCCAAGCTGGTGGCAGGAGCCGGATTTCGTCCTCAATCTCCATTGGGCAAGACCATGCCTTCGATGAGGTATGCAAATTTCTTACTGAAGTTGATGTTGGAATTGTTGGGATTTATGGCATGGGTGGGGTTGGGAAAACCACCTGATACAAATAAAGTAAAACTTTTGGGGGAATTAACAGGGGATTTGAGTGGAAGTTTGAGTATTATTTCGAGGGTTAATGGTTTTGGGAGGGCAAAAGTGTAATTTCAGGAAAAGAAGGTAAGTGCATAAAATAGATGTGCATGTGTAAGAAGAATAGGAAGAAACTTTTACAGAGAACTGATTCTTGTTTGTGTTCGTTTCACCATTCATTCCATCTATTATTTTACCCATTTCATCCATCATATCTTGCTCTTTATTCGTCTATGGCACTTGCTAAGAAGTTCGAACAGCAGGACAAGGGAGCACCGGTACCTTCAACCCCTGTGCTTGGAGTCTCTAAAGAAGAGGCTACCAAATTGGTATCAGAGCATGTCGAGGGAGCACCGGTACCTTCAACTCCAATGTCAGAGGAATTGATTGAGATTCGAAAGGAGCAAGCGCATAGTCGGAAGGTACAATCTCAATTATTATATGCACTTTCTGATTTATCATCTCGATTTGATGAACTCTTCAAAATCAAGAGTGGTGATAATTTTAGAAGTGTGGTGAATCCTTTTGTCCATGTTACAAATGTGGAAACAAGGAGCGGAAGTGAATGTAACGTGATAGACGAAATGCCTGGCTCTGGTCGGTCTGAAATTCCTTTAGAAGCTAGGAATCCACATCATTCCATTGATCGTCTTGAACCTGAATCATCAAGTGGTGGATCAAGAAGATTTCCTGAGAATCCTCAAGATGAGGATTATCTGAGGGTAGCGAAAATGACTTTTCCAAAGTATGATGGTTCAAAAGATCCGGTTCCATGGTTTAGTCGATGTGAAAAATTTTTCAGGCTGCATAAGGTGAAAGCACAGTTTCAAGTTGGCTTGGCTAGCTATCATTTGGAAGAGGACGCTTTGATTTGGTTTGATATGGTTGAGGAACATCAAGAAGAGATGACTTGGCAAAATTTGAAGGATGCTATGAATCTGCAATTTGGACCTACAGACTATGAGGATTTTTATGGTGATCTAACGAAACTCAAACAGGTTGGAGTGGTCAAAGACTACATTACCAAATTCAACAGACTCCTTCCAAGAGCTGGTAACATGACAGAAAGACAAAAAATTAATAGTTTCACTTGTGGTCTTAAGTTGCCATTGAGGATGGAAGTCAAGTCACAAAAGCCGATTTCTCTACTGGAGGCACAAGGATTAGCAAAGAACTTTGAACCTGAGGCTTTAGTGGAAAATAGGGTTCAAGACAAACTGAAAAGTAGAGGGTGGTTAGGGGATTCCAAAATTGTTAGAGCCAAACAGGAAAATGTAGGTGCGACTAGCACAAATGTTAGTGCACAAATTTCCAAAGAATTGGGAACTGTCAAGAAAATGACTGTCAAACAGTTACAGGAAAGAAAGGAATTGGGGTTGTGTTTCAAATGTGATGAAAAATATAGTCTAGAACATAAATGTAAGCAGCTATTTTGGATTGAAGGCATATTAGATGAGGAGGGTTCAGAAGGAAGAGAAGCGGATCCCATACAAGGGGAAGATTCCAACATTAATGATAACTTGCCGGCTATCTCATTGAATGCTCTTACTGGCACCTCCACACCGAACACGATGAGAATGTTTGGATGAAATAATCATAACAAGTAAAAGGCTGGAGAACTCTTAATTGCACTATGCCCTCGATTGGTGAAGTTGTAAGTAGGCGGGGATGCCCTCAAATGCCTGTGCTATTTGATTATCAGAGACTGTGCTTCCATCAAACATATTATTAGCCTTGCTCATCTTGAACATCTAAAAGAACTTGAAATAAATAATTGTCCTAAAATGGAAGGAAAGCTCATGAATCCAAATGAGGGAATTAGGTCATTACCTTTCCCCATCTACAATTACTTCGTCTTTATTCTCTTCCACAAGTGACTACCATATGTATTGAAAATGTCTCTTTTCCTTCCCTCTTGCATTTGTTCATATGTCAATGCGAGAAACTGGAAAAATTTCCCAGAGGCTTAATGAATGAGAAAGAGAAAAGGCCACTGCAAGGTGAGATTAAGGGAACAAAGGAGTGGTGGAAAGGGTTGCAGTGGCAAGATGAAGACTTCAAGTCTTACCTCTCCTCCCTTTTTGAAGATTTAAGCAAGTAAATTATAATCATCCTGGAAGGGTGCCTTTTTAGAATTTCGAGGTAATCAAGTATCGATATGTCATGGCTGATTTGACATCTAGAGACTCAATTTCACATTGTTCATCATTCACAATTGCAGGAATAGAGATGCATGGATGGTTCACAAAGATGGCTCATTTTGGGTTAGCATTTCATCTGTTAATGAACTTCACCACTTTGGAGGTGGGCACTCTTCTGCCATGGCCACTTCATTTTCAAGCAAACCAAACTGTTAGCAGCTGTTCATGTGTGTTTGTGTGTTTTTCATTTGCTACATTGGTATAATTTTAGCAATGCATTTAATTTCCGAATGAATCCCATGTTTAGCACTTCACTTTCAGTTCATATTAATTTTCCTTATAGTAAGTGCTCTGGTTGCAAGGCTTATGGCAATTTCTGACGAAGATGATGAGCTGGTAAGACGTTAAAACAATTGCTTTTGGAGTTTCTGGCATTGATGCAACCAAGAAGTCTCTTCTCGTTTCAGGAATTTAATTTTGTCCCTACTGTTAGTCCAGCTGGTTGCAGGATGGTTATATTAGTTGACAGGTTTGTAACAATCCTTGTTAAAGACCAAAAGATAAAACAGAGATAGAACGTCAGTTTGATGATGGAATTAATGAGTGTAATGGATATGTATATATATCTTCTATCCTTCGGTTGGTTGAGTTATTTCTATAATCTTTTCCTATCCATTTCGGCACTGCCAGAAAATGATATGGCAGTGAGAATGGCTTATTTTGGACTCCCACTTAATATGTTTAGCTTTCTTTACTACCCATTTAGCCTTTGATATGACTCTTGTTGCACTAGAATGTTATTTAGTATCATAGTTTTTTAATCGTGCAAGTTATTATAGTCTGTCTAATGAAAGGAAAAAAGAAAAAGAAAGATCAGATACTGTTTATGTTGGATTTCACTGCAGCTGATTAATTTCAGCTACATTGATACTTCTTAATTTACTTGATAATTGAAGAATTTGGGGCCGGGACGACCATATAAAGCTTCAATTGTTGACGGAGTTTGTTGTGTAATATATTTATTTTTACGTGCAGAATCTAATTAAGTACTCACAATGAAATTGGGGGCACAAGCTAAAGTAACCAAGAATAGATAATTAGATTGACTCGTCATGCACCCCTCTCATCATTGTGGTTCAAATCATCTTCCACCTGATTAAACATGCTTTCTTTAATAGCTTTTAGATTTTTTCCAAATGTATTTTTTGTGGATTTGTGGCATACCTTTGTTTAGCTTGGTTTCTGAGAAGAATCCAGAGTATTTTTTTCATTCTTTCTTTGAAAAAATGTTAGAGTTTGTGCAGTACTTGACTATTTTTTTAGTGGTTCAATGGACTTCTTTTGGTGGTTGATTACATAAATGTGATTCAAATCATCTTCCATCAGATTAAACATGTTTGCTGCTTTCAGATTGTTTTCATCTGGTCAATAGGCTCTTCTCCTTATGTATGTTCAATTGATGTTTTATTTGTTTGTTGTGGAATTGCTTTTTTGGGATTCACTCTTTCCATCTGCTATATAAATCCAACAATATTTAATTTGTTTGGATGAATATTGGATATCCTAGTTCTTGCAAAATTATGTTGGAGATCGAGTGTAGTTGTTTTCAATGGTTGACTAAATCATTAGAGGAATTTGCTGAGAACTCATTGGCTTCACTTGCATAGTAAGTAGGCTTGATGTTGCTTGATGAACTTTTGTGGACCCATATCCTACACTTAGAAGACTCAATGGTTTAGCACATCATTATAGCCGAGTCTTGCCAACTCTCACTGGATTCACTTGCTTCGATAATAATCTTGATGTGTACAGTAATTGTATGTTCTGTATCTTTGACACAATTTTCCGTTATTTACAGGAGATATTGGGTCGGTGAGAGATAGAAGAGGAGCTAGCAGTGGAGACAGTTATAGAGTTTTGCTCATTGATGATGTGAGAAATTCTGAAAACTTAGGTATTTCATCTTGCTGCAAAGCATCTATGACTCGGTTATATTTAGATAGTCAAAGAATGCTTCCAACTGCTATCTTGCATTAATATATCTTGTCTTTAAACATCAATAAATCAAATAAATTTACCATGTTATGTTGTGAAAGGGTAATGATCTTCATGTTATCGGCTCTGAAACAGTGCTTATCATGTTCTTTACAGTTGCAAAAAAATGTACCAAAAGTTGTTCCCTCTGTTTCACCTGATGAAGCAAGAAAAAATTCCATGAATCCCGAGAACAAGGAGTTGCAGCAGTTATAGTTGCTTTGAAGGTACTTCATTTTTGCAGCTTTAAAATGGGTTTTTCGTTTTCTTTTCTTTTCTTGCTGTCTGTGCTTCTTTTAAGAAGACAAAATTGATTTTAAAATGTTTTCTTTTCTTTTCGTTTTCTTTCCTTTATTTCACGTCTTGGTTGGCAGGAGCATGCTGAATTCTACGCTCAAATGTTGTTCCGTTGAGGGGTGAGATCTGCAATTGATTGAACCAGACGCCAACATAGCCTGATTTTACTAGCTTTCTAGAGTTGTTCACAAATATTCAATCTTTCAACACAGGCCATGAAAGTGGCCTTGAGCTTTTGATCAAGGATACAAGCATAAATTTTTGGAATTTGGAGCTTGTTGTAATTGAGAGAAGAGTCCAGTAGAGCTTATAGTTCTTAAATTACTCTATGAAAGTTAGTTATTTCAGCATTGTAAAAATGAGATTTTTGGTTCATTTTTGTTTACTGTACACCGGCTTCATCTTGACATTTCATATAACTTTCAGCAATTGTTTCTCCCATTAAATCAATCATAACAAACTACAATGTTTATCTTTTTCATGAATGAAACACAATAAGAACATTAATATGAAAAGAAAAAACAACTGCAAGAAGGCCCTTAGACTACATACATAACAAGTAAGCTCGGGCTGCTCAGCTAATTCAGCTCTTTCTGAAGTCAAGAACCCACCTGGATGATAATCAATGATATATTAAAAAATTTAGCTAAGAAACAATTAATCATAACAGGCAATGAATAATTTGCAAAAACATAATCAAATAGTTCAAGCGGCAGAAACATCATCAATTGAATTTTTTTACCCATTATGAAAGAGAAATATGAATTCTAGGACAGCAACCTACAAGGATGCCGAAAACCTTTTTGTGTAGCGGAAGTGGCTAGCTATGTGCTAACTGCAGAACTGAGAAATCTTTAAAACACTAAAATTGAATTGTTTATAAACTGGGCAGGCAGCTATCCGATTACAAATATATCTTCGAACTTATTCGATACACGTTAGCATCGTCACTCAAATGTGTCATCTTTCTTTTGTGGAGTTCCCTATATCCATAATTTTATCTTCACCTGAAAGAGCTGAAAATTACAAAAAGTCCCTCAAGTCATTCACCACTTGCGAGTAAAAGAAATAACTGCTCATCAGTTATTGCACTCATTTGCTCCATTCTTCTTTCCAATGGCCACCTCCATCACATCATCAGGTTGAGAGCATAAGAGCTTAGGAAAGCAGATTATAAAGCCAGATGGGTATGTATGTAACACAACCATCATGAATCTTTTAATACATCAGTCAAATAATATCATTATGTGAGAAGGTTTATAATAGGATTGGAACAACCATCAATCCAAACAAAGTACAAACGTTGTACCTAATATAAATGGATATA
Organism: Piper betle; assembly: GCA_033002965.1. Classification (NCBI taxonomy): domain Eukaryota; kingdom Viridiplantae; phylum Streptophyta; class Magnoliopsida; order Piperales; family Piperaceae; genus Piper; species Piper betle. Next base: position 13,400 of record JAURVB010011159.1, read on the forward strand.
TGACTCGTAAATCAACTAAACAACAAAATCAAAGGTGACAGAATAACAATTGTAATCATATCAGCATATAAATATTTGGCATTGTCAGACTTGGTGCATGTACGTTACCTTCGAAGTAAATATTTAGCATATGAATCTTTTCCCATGGCAACACAATGATGAAGAGGGGTTCTTCCATCGAAATCGCACCGATTAAAATCTCCACCAAATTGTAAAAGATGCTCCATCATAGCAAGGTCCTCCCCATGGCATGCAAGATGCAATAGGGAACAACATCGAAGACAAGAAGCAGCATTGACTGATTTTATCAATACTTATTTTATTCATTCTGTCCTGTACCTCACATGAATGATAGGTATCACCAACTCCCAAATCATCATAAGTCGTATTGGAATCATAATCAGATGTCACAAGGAGCTTGTATGCTCTCTTAATGCCACTGCTCTCCACTTAGAAAAGTCGGTTAAATTGTAAAAAACACTCACATGTACAAGCTGTCAGAAAGAATAAAAACAAATTCGGGCAGAATTTGTACTTCACAATACTGCTTCCAACAAACAATTAAGGAAATTTAGTATCGGGATCGCAGATAAGAGAGCAAAACAGCTCACTTGTCCAATACTTTTACGTCTGCTTTATCTTGGCCAAATATTCTAGTAAAGAGTTGGTCTTCCTCTTTGCTCTATCAGTACCATTCCTTGCAGCTCTGAAAGAGGAATTACAGCGCCCAATCTTCCGATGCAAGTCAAATTTTCCACCTCTTTCTTACACAGAGCAAGTAGAATTGCAGCAGCATTCTCTTTACTCCTAGGCAAACCGGTTCAAAGAAAAGGTCTATAAGAACTGGAATGGCATTAGCCTTTGCAATGGCCACCATACCCACTCGATGGAATAAGCACAGATAAAATCGTCAGAGCTTCATCCACCCTGCCATCACTCGACTTGGTCAGCATGTTCATCATTGGAGCCAGAATTCCAACCCTCATTGCACGAGCTTTGTTCCCCTGATAGATGCAAAGGTTGAAAAGAGCTGTAGCTGCATCTTTCTTTCCTCTTGAACTTCCTCTTTGGAGTAGATCTACTAGAGCTTTAATGGCACCAGATGCTCCAATTACGATCTTATTCTCATCTATGAGAGCTAAGCTAAACAGGGTGGCCGCAGCATTCTCTCTCGCTTCCATGCTTCCTCTTTTAAGAACTTCCACAATATGAGGAACCACTCCAGCTAACATTATCAAACCTTTATTGTTTTCATATATGGAGAGGTTAAGAAGAGAAGTAACTGCATGTTCTTGCGTTCTCAAATCATCTACAAATAATAGATCAAAAAGTGGTGGTATGGCTCCTGCCTCTGCTATTAGTACTCTGTTGTCGCTACTCATGGGCGAGCAATCGAATTTCAAAGGAAGCAGCCCTTGCTCCTCCAGTGAGTTGCTAAACAGCTTTCTGACAAGCGTGTTGATGACTGACCAATCCCTACTTACATCCCGAATGGAGCCATCACTGCTTCTCTTTTACAAGTAGTTGTTCCCAGAGGCTGTTCAATTTTGTTCGCTTCACACCATTGTCGAATCAAACTTCTTAACACATAATTGGGTGTTAGCGTCAGATTTTGAAGCATTTGTTGAGTGTTTGGGCAAGTTTTGTTGCCGCAGTCAATCCATGTTTGAATAGAAGAACGCTCTTAAGTCTACAGCACCAACAACATACATTCAATTAGTAGGCATGCAAAAGACTCTTATTTGTTCACTAGTAGAGAATGAGTTGCTCTCCTCAAGTGAGCTCTCACCAATTCCACCTGTTCCACAAACACACGATCAAATTCAAAACCAGATAATGCAGATCCAGCAAGTGAAGATCATCAAACATGTCAATTGTGGGTGAGGAGCTGGTTGTGGCGGAAGAGGCCGGAAGCGAAGTGGCCGATGCGGCCTACCTCGCAGACCCGCTCCGGCACCCTCTCAGCCTCGGCCAGCCCCGTCACGCCTGCGGCGGTTGGAGACATTCGCCGGCGATGGGGAAGGAGGGGGTGGAGGTGGAGGTGGAAGAAGGGTCATTGTGGGGACGGGGTTGTGAGGAGCGTCTCTAATGGGTCTGTCTGTGGAGTGGTGGCCCCCATAAATTCGATCTCCATTTTTATTATTATATTATTATATTTTTTGTATAATTTATGTTGTTCTTGATTTTTTTTTATAGAATTTATGTCATTCTGATTATTAGGCCTCATCAATTGGTTGATTTGGATGAAACCAAACCGAACAGTAAACCAACCCCAAACCAAAATGGGCTGTTGGGTTAACTAAATAAGAACCGAATTCTAACTTATAACTGAACCAACCAAACCGAATTAGTTCGGTTTTGTTTGGTTTTAATCGAATTTTACCGAATAACCCAAAATAATAACTAGCCACATTTTTTCTTTATTTTCGAAACATTACCACTATATAATTGAATTTATAACTGACTCATTAATATTTTTATTATCAACCCATATATTTTTGCTCAAAATAATTGAAGGTTTCTTAAAACATTTTTTTGCTCGAAATAATGGTGAATATTTTGTGAACAGTGGTAGCAGCCCACATTTTGTTATTAGTAGTTTTATGATGCTCATCTAAAATGTTCAACTTTTTTTAAAAGATAAGATATCGAATTATTTTGTAGCAAGATTGGGGAAAAAATTCTTTGTATTATTTTGATCCATGGTCTTTGAATTTGAAATTTGCACAAAATTTTTTCCCTTTTTTTGTTAAAAAATAAGGTATTTTAACCAGTATTTAATAAAATATTTTATATATAATTTCATAATCTTGTTGGACTTGGTTCGACCCATTTAAATGAAATATATTTTATAGTTGCTATTAATACGGTAGATATAATATTTAAAATTATGTTACATAGCAAATTGTTCACAAAATCTTTTGAGGGTTGGGGTGGAATGTCTGTTTATAAGCCATTCATCTATTAATGCAAAATCACTCTTGTGAAGAACACAACAAACCCAAAAGTATTGCCTTATCCATAAGAGGCCGGTTTAAGTTGAGAACACAAAAGGTATTTGCACATGAAAAATTAGGACTAAATGTGTAATTAAGCAGTCCAATAATTTTGCCTAGTTATGGAGTTTGCAGCTATGCATTTCAGAGCTAAATTAGTGTTTCTTAAAGCAAAAGCTAGCACTTGGCAGGATGATGAAGTATCCCCAGAGGATTATATATAGCCTTTTGCCTTGCTTCTTGCGTGTATATGGCCAGCCTCTGGTTTGAGTTCCACATTGATCTTTGCTACTACTTGCAAATTCTGCTCCACAATAAAAAAATTAACTTGTCGAGATCATACAGACAAACATGAAAAATGATGGGTCAGGTGCATCAACTAAATTGCAGCAACACAAAAGACAAAAATCTCTTGTTCTGAATTCCTAAAACATTGGACTACCACAAATCAAATATGGCACTCCTAAAACCCCTGAAAGAGTTAGACATGCAATAAATAACACCAAACTAAACAATTTCTTGATTCCATCAACACCTTCGATAATTTCCCTTATTATTGCCAAAGATAAAAATCTTAACAATAAGGAGAATACCATCTTGAAGATTGTATAGTTATGTTGTTTTAGCAGTTGGACAACGACAAGCAAAATTCACCCAACAATTCCTGATGTTGGGCAACGTAAAGATGAGATCTTTACAGATCTGGGGTGTTGATAGGCTTAGCGGGTTGGGGCTTGATCACGTTCATGGGGCGGCGGACTGGTCCTGCCGGAGTAGTCCTAGCCGCTATAGGATGGCCAATAGGAAGGCGGTGGGGGTATTTGGATTTCGGGTATTTGGTTCAGAAACGGATTCCAAACCAAATAAGAGTATTTCGGTTGAACCAAAATAAAGCCGAAAACCAAATTAGACCCGAACCGAACTACCGAATAGAGCCTACTTATTATTGATATCTATTAATTAGGAAATTATTATTATTATTATTATTATTATTATTATTATTATTATTATTATGTCAGTTGAAGTTAGTGCTTAGAGAGATATCATGGGTGTGAAAATGTTTTTTTACATATATGCCCTCATTTCTTTTCTTCCCTCAAGTATATTATGCTCTTACTCCTTTGTGTCTTTACCCAGTGTTGCAGAAATCGGCCGATTCCGTGCGGAATCGGCCGATTTAAATCGGATCGGCGTCGCGCCGATCCGATTTCGGGGCCGAATCGGGCGGCCCCGAATCGGCCCCGGAATCGGCCGAGTTCGGCCGATTCCGACCGATTTAAATCGGAATCGGAATCGGCCGATTTAAATCGGAATCGGTTTTTTAGGAAATTACCAAAATACCCTAGGTATGATTTTTATTAAATTATTTAAGCATGGGTAAAATGGTAATTTGGATTTTAAAAACCTAAAATCAAACCCGCTCCCCCGACACCGCCGCCGCTCGTCCGCCCGCCGCCGCCCGGTTTCCGCCTCCGCCGTGCGGCCCCGACTCCGCGCTCGCCGCCGACCGGGCTGCCGACCTCGCCGCCGACCTCGCAACGTCGCCGCCCACCCGTGGCCGGACCGAATCGGGCACGCACGAATCGCCGCCGACTCCGCCGCCGGCTCCGGGCCGCCGACGGTTCGTCCGGCCGGGCTGCCGACATCGACCGGGCTGCAGACATCCTCCGACATCCTCCGACATCGCCGCCGCGAGACTCGCCGCCGACCGGGCCGCCGGTGGCGGCGGGGGTAAAAATCGCACGGTGGCATTCTTGTAATTAAAAGTTGACTCGAGTCTAACTCGAGTCAAAAATAATAATTAATTCGAAATAATTTAAAAAAATCTTAAAAATATTTAAAAATATCAAAAACTATAATACACAGAATAATATCAAAATAACATCAATACTTAATTTTAATATATTTATATTATAAATTGTCAAATTATTATATATAACTGATTAAATTAATTTGGACCGATTCAACTGAACCGATTCCTGGCCGATTCAGACCGATTCCGATTCCGATTCCGATTCACTGGAAAACCGATTCCGATTCCGATTCCGATTTATGCAACCATGCTTTTACCCTCTTAATACCTTAGATTAAGATCAATTTTTTAAAATAAAATTTGATTGAATAATTTAATTTTATAATTTTATTTTACTTAGATCAGTAATGCGCATATTCATCTAATAAGAATAAGGGAACGCACATATTCATCTAATAAGAATAAGGGTGAATATGATTTAGTCGATTATCAAATAATCAAAATCTCTCTCCTTGTCACCAATTCTTAATACTTCGAATTCTCAATACAATGCAAGAGTTATTCATTAATTAAATAATACTATATAATTTTCTAAAATTCATTGAATATTGAGAATGTTTTCAAATTTCAGGAATTTTCTTTTATATGTCTTAAGAACATTTTTATTCTTTTAGAATTGAGCAAAATTTTGCATGATTATTGTGTTGTGTGCCATGGTTGTAATAATAATGTAAATAATTAGAAACACATTCGGTACTTTAGTTTTAGCGAAGTGTGTGCACGTAAGTAAAACTAAAAGGCCTGGAAATATGAGTTTCAAAACACGAAAAAAAGACAACAGGTATAGTTATGAAGTGGGCCACCACACGACAAAGATGTAGTCAACGTGGATAATTGATCAAGAACACCACACGACAGGTATAGTTATGAAGTGGGCCACCTCATCTTTGCGTGGGCCCCATCATTGACTTTTGTGGTCAACGTGGATAATTGATCTCCACTTTCTTATCGTCAATCATTGCTGAATATTTCTTTATTGATAGTCTTGGGTGGTGAGTATCGACAATGTACATCAATCGATAATCATAGACACAACTTTCATTTTTGAAGTTGTTATATGAGAACCAGAGAGTATATTCAGATTATATGAACATATTTTTACTGACAAAATTAATTAATCGTCCAAGACTATTCCTTGTAATCAAAGGGTGGTTTATGTGAGTTTGCTTTGGTAAAAAAATGGTTTACGTGATTTTGAGTTTATGTAATCCAAGACTATTCCTTTCCCCTTTTTGGGCCGATGATTTTCAAGGCAAAACAATATGTTATGTGGTTGAAACCTGCGAGAGAATTAAACGTCGGGGGAGGTCACTTAGCTTTTCTTTGTAACTAATTCATAATTTAACAACCGGTTTTTGCTTAAGAGTGGTCGTTGATGACAACAAACACACAAAACACAAAAGAAAAGGTCCAAGAATTGTGGGTTCGAGATTATATTTTTGCTTTTAGCGACCCATATTGATGAGGATTACATTCGTGTGTTACGATTTCCTACCAAACATGACACATCTTCATTCCTCGAGAAAATTTAGGCCCATTAGGCATATTTTAGAAACAAGTCCATTAGAATCTCCTCGCCCATTAGGCGTCCAGTTTCATCGTTTTCACTCTCTTCCCAGTTCCTCCACTCCTACTGGTCTCTACCAAAAGCTCACTTGTCACGAGCATGTTGAAATTATATGAAGAGGGTCATCACTAAACGATCCCACCAAAATTACAATCCATATTAGCCATCCCAACTTCTGGTCAAATATTTGATCAAGATGATAAGCTTTATATATTCCTAAGTGTTCTTGTAACAAGTTTCCTACAACAACTGCAAATCCTCACAGAATCAGAAGTAGAGACGAAAAAGGAAGGAATGGTGAAGACGACAGTTCTCACCGGGTCGATTCTAGGATTAAAATTTTCACCTTAAATCAGCACCTATGCGACATACTTCATTTTAGAAACACTGAGTCTTCTACAAGTAACACAACAAATATGATAAACATGAAAGTACCCGACAACAATCTGATTACCTGAAACCCTAGTTTGCACCCGATTGAGAATAGGCGCCAAACAAGGCTTTCAGCCACTGATTCAAACCCTAACAAATCCGAACTCTTCACCACACTAATCAGCCACAATCAGTAACATAAATCAACCAATAAATTCTAACACAACATCCACACCAAGTCCCCCAACTTGGCTAGCAAAATCCCTGAATTTGGCTAGGGTTTTGTACTTCAAAGCCAACCAAAAAAGAACGCAGCAATACCAGAGTTTATGGGGTTTCCCCAACCTTAATTTCACTCAACAAAACAAGAAATTACAAACATTCAACTCCCTTGAATATTTGCTGGTCGTGGATATGCAATCCCCATGATCGAGCCTCTCCCTGTACAAGAAAAACACGAAAAGAATGAGCAATCTCCACTCACAATACCCTCACAATCACAAACCCAAGTTGTCCTCCATAAGATCTAACTTGTTTACATATAATTCAATCATCAAACATGCAATAGGAATCACAAATAGATTGTGCAAACAAAGAGTACCTCGAATCCGGATTTCCACTTCAACGGAAATCGTCCATGGCAACACCAGATCTTCTTCCTCCTTGCTCAACGTCATTTTCCTTTGACATTGATTGCTGATGGTCATGTGGTTGAGCCCCTTAGCTCAGGAAAGCAAGCCAATGCTGATGGAACCCAAACCTTAGCACCCGATCTCCAAATTAAGGTTAGTGTTCATTACACCCAACCATGGTTGTAAAAATAGGAATCAGAATCGGAATCGGTTTTCGAAGGAGTCGGAATCGGAATCGGAATCGGTCTAAATCGGACAAGAATCGGTTCAATTGAATCGGCCTGAATCGGTCCTATACAAAAATTTCAACTTAATCAAAATTAGTAGGTTATTAGTATAGAATATGTCATTCTGATGTAATTTTCATATTATAATGTGTATTATATTTTATAATATTTTTTCATATTTTTTTGGATTTTTTTAAAATTATTTGGAGTTAGTTATTATTTTTGATTCGAGTCGGAGTCGAGTCAACTTTCAATTACGAGAATGCCACTTATGTTTCATCCCTCGTTCTCTCCCGCCGCCGCCGCCGCCCCCCCTCGCCCCTGTCCCGCCCCGTCGCCGCCCTCGCCGCCTATTGCCCTGTCACCCCTCCCCCTCCTTGCCTTCCGCCCCGCCCCGCCTCGCCGCCGGCCCCTCGCAGCTCGCCCCGCCCCGCCTTGCCGCCCCGTCGCCTCCCTCGCCGCTCACCGTCGCCGCCCGGTCCCACGCCGCCTTTGCCCCCCAACCCCAGCCCCCCGGTCGCCCTTGCCGCCGGCCGGAATCGGCTCAAATCGGGTGAAATCGGCTCGAATCGGCCGATTCGCGGCCGATTCCGAGTGGAATCGGCCGAGTTATGCAACAGTGCACCCAACTAGATTTCCAACGCGAAAATGGGCCCTTTTCCTTTGGCATTGATTGCTTTAGTTAGATCTGCAAAAGACCAAAGAATTTTAAGATGTCCGTGAATATAGTGAAGAGTTTTAGTTGGGAGGATTGCACGAGGTCGACGTTCAACGCAACAGCTACTGTTTGTCGTGGTTTATTAGCCACGCCTCTTGTCTGGATGGCTTGAATTATTGTACGTATGAACGATTATATCTTTATGATGAAGCTGCTAATATTGTTTCATTACCTTATTTAATATGATTCACATGGTGTGGGACAAATGGGTTTCATCACTCGCGTCTACGTACAGAGATTGATCAGCTTGTTGCCAAGTCGTCGTACAACTTAATTTATCAGCAATATGGAACTTATTGTATACGAAAGAAAGCATTCATATTTACATGTTCATACGTAAGGAGAACAGTTGGAGAACTGACCCAAGATTGTAACTCGGTTTACATTACCTGCTATCCCAAAGAGTCTGGTCTGGTTGGGACATCTGGCGGGGTCGTTCACATTTAAAGACGCACGTACGCACCAAATTCGCCCCAGAAACAAGCAGTCGATCTAATATTATTTATATGTATGTATATTGATATAACAATTTATATAATCAACAATCAACTAAGCTTAATTATTAAGCCGTGGGATTATATTTATACATCTGCCTTCACTGGACATATATTGCTCATGTATACGCATGTTATTATTGAACCAGTAAAGTAAGCAAAGTTTAAGTTGGTGGGGGTATTAATCATAGAAAAGAAGAAGATTGAAGGGGCAAAGATACAGCTAAGGAGTCGTTGGTTGACGTGAAAGCTTCTTTAATCCCTTCCATCTCCCCCATTAATTCCTCACGATGCACCACCTCTTCTTCCTCCTTTAATATCTCCCACCCAACCTAACCCCTCCCCTTAGCACCTCCCTTCCCTCATTTGCAATTCATCATCTTCGTTGAATTAGATATATAGTCCTACAGAAGAAAGAAGAAGGAAGATGAATTAGATATTTAGTCAGTGGACAGATCAATATATAAGGTACACCTCTTATCTTATATAATTACAATGGCCACTCCACTGCCGGATTTTTCCAGCTTGGTATTTGTATGTGACTTAGTTCTGTATTTGTATTTCTCGTCTCATGCCCCTCTTTTCCTATCATCTTCTTTTGTTCTTTATGTGCAATGTAACTGCTGTCCAATGTCTTCAGATTTCGTCCAAGAGTACTGGTAAATGAGTGATGGCAGATTTATCAACGGCCATTCTTGGTTACAAAACGGATGCTCCAATTCTGGTTGCTCCCACAGGGATGCACAAGCTGGCACACAGAGGTCAGATTACATAGGTGTAGGTCAACTAGGTAAGATTGTTGCTTGTTCAATACCAAATTTTGATGCAAATAGAGCTTGCCCAAGTAGCTAGATAAATGGGAAGAGGGAAAGGTTCAAGCTTTTTTATCTGGTTGTGGCCTTCAAATGGATAGATGAGTGATGGCATCATCAAGCTCCTTGTGTGGGGAATTCTTGTGGGTGTTGAGTTCAGAGATTTCAATTTTGGAGAAAATGAGCATGGCATTGTAAAACGTGGCCATTGAGTGAATATGCTTTTTACCATTCTGCCTCTACTAGACATTATAAAATATAGAGTGAAAAGAGGTATTGTACACTGTAAATTTTTGTATGTTCAATGAGAGCAGAATTGTTCTATTTCCGTTGCAAGGATTTAAGGTTCTTTTAAGGTTGAAAGGTATAAAATATGCTCAAAGATTAGAACTTCCAACTTGCATGTGTAAAGATTTTGACGGTTTTGCAGTTTGCATTGGTGGTAGTCTTAATTTTTGCCCATGTGGTCGTATGCTATTAATGTTTTTCCTTTCTGAAGGAGTTTGAGTTATAATTTCCCTTCCTCTTTTATTAGGTGAAATGTCACAAAGCTAGTGAGGAACCTTTCTAGACTGCTACATTATCAAGGAGAGATGTCGTGATCAGCTTGACTACATCTTTTGCATACTCATGTGTTGTTGGACTTCTTGTCCACACTAAGATTGAATTTGGCATCTTGATATGACTCATATTTCAGTAGTCCATGCCTAGGTTCCATGGTCAGGTTATCGGTGGCTTGGTCTAGTCAGTTATTATTTAGATCTGATTTGTTATTATTTTGTTAGGGATGAGCTTCTTTATATTAGTCGCCATATTTTGGGAGTATGGTTGAACATCGCAGATGAATAAAAATCCAAATTTCTTTATTTTGTCATTATTTTATGTACTTTCAATTAAAATAAGAGATCCAGTTAATGGGGTACGAGTCTGGTTGAGAATTTAAACTGATATGGATCTTTAGTTCAAAATTGGTAAAACACTCAGAAAATTCTTGAAAGATGGTAGTTCGAATTCATCAAGATCCTACGTAGTCGATATTTAATGAAAATTTGAAATGCTATAATTATATAAATAAACAAAAAAAGGTATAATAGATCATGATTGTGTTCTAAGTGACATATATTTGTTATTAAAAATAATATTAATAGACAAAAATTTATCGTCATTTAATAATATTATAAAAAATTACATTCTATAAAATGCACAAAAAATACAAAGATGTGTTTCCCAGCATGTACAACTATACATTATATAAGCCCAAAAATCCTATTGTATGGGATTATTATTACAAGTGCTATAAATATTTTTACATGTTGTAAAATAATGACTTCTCTCGTCACAAAGACCACACATCCCTTTTTTTACTTAAGCTTGAACAACTTCATATCCTGCTTGCAATCTTTAACTATTTTTGAGATGACCTTTAGCACGCAACAAATTGGGGTCACGTATTACTATTTGGGAAATATGCTCTATTGAAGATGACATCAATGTCCTCCAAAAGGCTATCATGGCAAGCCTCCTTGAGGTTGGCTATCATGGCATCAATGTCAGTACTTGTCGACAATGTCGTACTTATCAAGGTGGAGAGCTCCTTCTCCTTGAGGTCATGGGAGAACATGCTCCAGAACACCGGTGACCTCGTGGCCAAGACAGCATGGTGGGCGCGGTGCAGCATGAAGCAATCGTCCAGATCTATTAAAGGAGGAGCTCAGATATACCTGGCAGCACCAAAACACCAGAGGATGAGGAAGCTTTATCACCCAGACTTTTAGATGAACTGGGATTTCCATTAGCACCTTGGTTAGACAAATCTTTCACTGCACCATACTCGACGTTTACCTTTAAAAGATGAAAAGCACACACTCATATACATGCACTATTAGGCTTACAAAGGATTAACTTATTGATTTAAATAGTCAATTAATCAAACATGGTTTTAATAATCTCTATTCTCATTCTACTAACCATTGCCAATTTAAACAGTGCATTATCAAACACATTATAAACTAACGGATTTAATATACTGTCAAATTAATCTATCATAAACTAACTGATTTAATAGACCGTCAAATTAATAGAACATGGTTGCACAAGAAAAACCCAATTCTAATCATATTAACTATCCACATTCAGCTTTTATCAACCACAAATCATAAGATCCAAATGCCAACATAGACAATAAACTAACTCACAGACTATGTGATCCCCACTGAAACACAAATCCACACAAGTACAATCCTACATTCCACTTCACAACCTAGATACTGCAACAACCATTATCCAAAAAAGGAAAATCAGCATTAAAAGCATTAGAAAAGATAAACTAACCAACATAATATACCGAAGAAATTAATCTATCACAAGCTAACTGATTTCTGATCATAACAATTTAAACTCTACTTTATCAACCACAGATCATAATATTAGAAAGCTAAAAGGAATACAACTAACTATAGGTGGAAGATGATCAAGATAATCAAAATTGCTCTCCCTCACCGGATCAACATCAGTAGAATCTTAAACAAATGACTCGATTGCTTCCAAAAAATCCCAACTTCATGTTCTACATGATCAAGATCTTTCTGAATCTTATCATATTCACTCCTCGACGTCATTAATTCTCATTGCAATTTCTTCAGGGTAGCTTTCTTGTCAGCCAGCTTCACCTAAAACAAGTTTGAACAGTGATTATATCGTGGCAAGATGGTATAGCAAAGATGATGGGAAGAGAGGGAGGCATCAAAAGTAATTACAGCTTCTTCACAAGGTAAGGAATTAGTTCTTGACCGTGGTGAAGACCCCAACAGGGTGTGGGTCGAAACGCCCTTCAACTTCTTCAAACGACACACACAAATCAGCAAAGCAAAAAGCAGCAGCACTTACCAGACGTGACGCAACCATTCGCCGCCTCCATCACCCCAAACAAAGCGATCCGCACGGGGGAAAGCTGCGATCTTTTCCACCACAAAGTGATCCGCACGGGGGAACAGAAAGAAAGACGACGCCTTTCTAGGGTGGACGGCCGAGGAGGGCGTGGTGGCGATGGGGAGGGAAGGGGGTTGCCGAAGCAGCGGCGGGTGGCGGGGAGAGACGGGAGGGAAGGCCGGGGGTTTTAAAACTGATGTTTTCACCTGTTCGGGATTTAATAGGCATGATTTAATTGCCAGCCGTTGGATAGAATCCAACGGTTGGATCAAAAGTAGCAAGCTCTCTCTCTCTCTATATAGCTGCCAATCATAGGGAAGAATTAGTCTTGCTCATGTAATTTTTTACCATGTACGGGTTGAAATAAATGCAAAAACTATTTTAAGCATCGAAGTATTTTCGGAGAAATTCTATCCAAAAGAATCATTGTGATTTAGTTAGCAAGTTTCTGTCACTTGCCAGCTTGGTGTTTTTATGTTGCTGATTTTGTGCGGTAATTTTCAAGTGTTAATTTTTTTAAAAAATGTTTTTTTTCAAAAAAAACACATCAAATTCCCCAGTTATATTTGTTGCACAAGAAAAAAACAATAAATGCTCATTACTCACTGAGTAAGTGTAAGTGTATGATAAATTTTAAGTTGATCATCGATGGACTTCAATAGTTATTCCATCTTATAATGCAAGTGAGAGGCAATAGTTATCAGTGATTGGTAGTCGAAAAACAGTATTGATCATGGTTATATAGCAATATTGTATAAAGAACAGACTTCAAGAAGATAGATGATGTAAACAACTGAGCCACTAGTTTTGATGCCATTAACTAGTATGATATAGCTTTGAGGGAAAAACTAAAAGCTGGTATGATACTTCATTGATCTACTGTTTGTCGTGGTTTATTAGCCACGCCTCTTGTGTGGATGGCTTCAATTATTACGTGTGAACGATTATATGTTTATGATGGAGCTGCTAATATTGTTTCATTAACTTATTTAATATGATTCACATGGTGTGGAACAAATGGGTTTCATCACTCGCGTCTACGTACAGAGATTGATCAGCTTGTTGCCAAGCCGTCGTACAACTTAATTTATCAGCAATATGGAACTTATTGTATCCGAAAGAAAGGATGCATGTTCATACGTAAGGAGAACAGTTGGAGAACTGATCCAAGATTGCCACTGTGTCTATCCCAAAGAGTCTGGTTTGGTTGGGCAGGGTCGTTCACATTTGCAATTCATCATCGTCATTGAATTAGATATATAGTCCCACACAAGAAAGAAGAAGGAAGATGAATTAGATATTCAGTCAGTGGACAGATCAATATATAAGGTACACATCTTATCTTATATAATTACAATGGCCACTCCCCTGCCGGAACTTTTCCAGCTCGGTATTTGTACGTGACTTAGCCCTGTATGTGTATAACTCCTCTTATACCCCTTTTTCCTATCATCTTCTCGGCAATTGACTTTGATCTATTTTCCCTTTGCTCCTTCCTTTCTGGGTCTAGTGTTGTTTCCTATTTTTCCTCATCACTGAGATCTTAATTCCATGATCTGCTCCTTTCTGGGTCTTTCGTTGTTTTCCATTTTTCATATCACTGAGATCTTAATTCCTTGGTCTGTTACTTTCTTCTTCTCTTCGTTATTCCTACATCTAGCTCTTCTCCCGACAAGATGCCCCAAGAGGAAATCACTCCCATCAACCCTTCTATACAAGGGATCGTCAACAGGGCAATGAGGAATCGTCTACCACATCACACCTCTGTGATTGGGGTACATCCAGCTAACCCACAAGGTCAAACGCCAGGAAATTCGATTATAGCTGGACCAACTGCTCCTGCTGATCCTGTACAAGTGTCAAGTACTCCTACATCATCGACCTCTGCTCAAGCTCTTCCTCAAGCTGGTGGCAGGAGCAGGATTTCGTCCTCGGTCTCCATTGGGCAAGACCAAGCCTTCGATGAGGTATGCAAATTTCTTACTGAAGATGATGTTGGAATTGTTGGGATTTATGGCATGGGCGGGATTGGGAAGACCACCCTTACAAAAAAAGTTTGGTACGAGTTTTTGGGGCCCTCTAACTTCAAAGTCCTCTCTATTGTTGTCTCAAAAATCGTAAACGTTGATCGGATTCAAGAAGACATAATGGAGGAGATGGATTTACCCTTTAAGAAGAATGCACACCCTCACAAACGTGCAAGGGATATAAACAGGGCAATTGCTAGCAGCCGGAGGAAACTGGCCTTACTTTTTGATGATATATGGGCAGCTTTAGATTTATATGAGATTGGAGTTTTGGGTGAGATGAGTTTAGATACATCCATCTTCAAAATAATTTTTACTACTCGATTAGAAGATGTATGCTCACAGATGCAACCTGATAGAGAGATCAAAATTCAACCTCTAGGGTGGGATGACTCCTGGGCATTATTTGCCAAACATGTTGGGTCTAAGACCCTTCATTCCTCCCATAATGAAATCCTTGACGTTGCTAAAAGTGTTGCTAGAGAATGTAAAGGGCTGCCACTCGCACTCATCGTTATTGGTAAGGCTATGACATGTAAATATAGTCGTGAAGCTTGGGTAGACGCACTGTATAATCTTCAAAAATCTCCGGCGAAGGTTCAAGGGTCTAAAGAAAGATTATTTTCTATCTTAAAATTGAGTTACGATAACATACAAAATGATGTTGAGAAGGAGTGTTTCTTGTTTTGTTGTTTGTATCCGGAAGATTCGGAAATTGATCGACGAGAGCTTGTAGAGTTTTGGATTGGAGATGGGATTTTGGATTTAGATGGCAGTTATCATGATACACGTAATAGAGGGTATGCAATTATAGATAGACTGTTGGCGGCTTGCTTGCTTGAATTAAATGGTCCTATCTTCCTGACAATGCATGACATCATACGGGACATGGGACTATGGATTGCGGCTGAATCAAAATTCTTTGTTCATGGTGATTGTCTGAAATTGACAAAAGACGAGATAAGGAATAGGTGGGAGGAGGCTAATGGGATGTACGTAATCAAAGGGGATGATTTATCGGAGCAACCACATTGCCGAAATTTGTCTACCTTAATTTTTGACACACAAATGGGACTTGAGTTGCAAAATAGTTTCTTTCAATTCATGGACAAACTAAAGATCTTAAAAATTCACAATCTTACATTTCTTGATACGACATTTGAGATTGTTGGACAATTTGTTGAATTGAGGTGGCTTAGCATACGCCTTACTAATCTAGAAAAGTTTCCAAGTAAGTTAGGAAACTTGAGAAAACTGAATGTGTTACAAATAGAATATGAAAGAGATCTAGATTCACTTCCACCAGCCATAGGAGAACTTAGGGAGCTTAGAAAGCTCGTGATATACGGTCCCACATCCACAAAAATGTTACCTTTGGAGCTTGGAAAGTTGAGTAAGCTTGAGGAACTACTTCTTCCAACTCGGAATTACATGAATTGTTTCATCAATCTCATTCCGAATGGGATATTTGAGCATATGAGTGAGCTTAGAAGACTGGAATTGAGTGTGACAAGTGTGGGCATATTACCGGCTAAACTCTGGAATTTGTCCAAGTTGGAGTATCTGGTTATCAATGCCTCGCGGTTAGTGGCAGAGTGTGATGGAGAAGGGATGGATGAATTTGACATGGACGAATATCCACCTTGGCTGAATTTAACCATAGGTGGTCTAAAGCAGTTGTCCAAGTCCCTAAGAACTCTTGTAATGAAAAGGTGGCCAATTTATAAGTGGGCAGACATAGGATCAGCTCTTGAGACGATGAACGAGATGTCTGAGTTGTCAATTATTGGCTTTCCAGTTGATGAAATAATCCTAACAAGTAAAAGGCTGGAGAAGCTCGATATTTTAGGATGCCCTCGATTAGTGAAGTTGCAAGTAGGTGGGGATGCCCTCAAATGCCTATGCTCTTTGACTATCTCCGAATGTACTTCCCTCAAACATCTAAAAGATCTTACAATACAATATTGTCCTAGATTGGAAGGAGAGCTCATGAATCCAAATGAGGGAATTAGGTTACCTTTGTGCTTTCCCCATCTACAATTACTTCGTCTTTATTCTCTTCCACAAGTGACGACCATATGTAGTGACAATGTCTCTTTTCCTTCCCTCTTGCATTTGCGCATGGATCAATGCGAGAATCTAAAAAATTTCCCAGAGGCTTAATGAATGAGAAAAGGCCACTGCAAGGTCAGATTAAGGGAACAAAGGATTGGTGGGAAGGGCTCCAGTGGCAAGATGAAGACTTCAAGTCTTACCTACTCCCTCTTTTTAAAGATTTAAGCTAGTAAATTATGATCACCATGGAAAAGTTCTTTTTTCAATTTGGAGGTAATCACGTATCGATATGTCTTGGTTGATTTGACATCTAGAGGCTCAATTTCACAATGTTCATCATTCACAATTGCAGGAATAGAGGTGCATGGATGATTCACAAAGATGGCTCATTTTGCGTTAGCATTTTCATCTCTTAATGAATTTCACCACTTTGGAGGTGGACACTCTTTTGCCATGGCCACTTCATTTTCAAGCAAACCAAACTGTTAGCAGTTGTTCATGTGTGTTTGTGTGTTTTTCCGTTGCTACATTTGTATAATTTTAGTCATGCATTTAATTTCGGATTGAATCCCATGTTTAGCACTTCACTTTCAGTTCATATTAATTTTCCTTATAGTAAGTGCTCTGGATGAAAGGCTTATGGCAATTTCTGACAAGGATGGTGATTTGGTAAGAAGTTAAAACAATTGCTTTAGGAGTTTCTGGCATTGATGCAACCAAGAAGTCTCATCTAGTTTCAGGAATTTTAATTTTGTCCCTAATGTTAGTCCAGCTGGTTGTAGGATGGTTATATTAGTTGACAGGTTTGCAACAATCCTTGTTAAAGACCAAAAGATAAAACAGAGATAGAACTTCAGATTGATGATGGAATAATTAAATCAGTGTACTGGATACATCTTTTGGCAAACATATGTAGTTCTAAAGACAATTTGAATTCGAAGTATATTGACCAACTTTTTAGGTGCTCTTTTTGAGATTCTGAAAGAAAAACACAACAAAATATTGCAATATGGTCTTGAAACTACCATTAACTAGTTTTTCTTTGTCTAATGCAAGGTAAATAAGAAAAAGAAAGATCCGAAACATAACAGGCAATGAATAATTTGCAAAAACATAATGAATACTTCAAGCAGCAGAAACATCATCAATTCATTTTTTTTACCCAATATAAAAGAGAAGTACGAATTCTATGACAGGAACCAGGTGATCTGAAAGAGCTCTACGAGGTTGCCGAAAACCTCTATGTTTAGTGGAAGTGGCTAGCTGTGTGCTAACTGCAGAACTGAGAAATCTTTTAAACACTAAAATTGAATTCTTTATAAACTGGGCAGGCAGCTATCCGACT
Source organism: Piper betle (assembly GCA_033002965.1). Lineage (NCBI taxonomy): Eukaryota > Viridiplantae > Streptophyta > Magnoliopsida > Piperales > Piperaceae > Piper > Piper betle. The sequence continues at coordinate 31,386 of JAURVB010011159.1, forward strand.
ACAAATATATCTTCTGGATACACATTAGCATCATCACTCAAATATGTCATCTTTCTTTTGTGGAGTTCCCTATATCCATAATTTTATCTACACCAGAAAGAGCTGAAAACTACAAAAAAGTAGCAACTTACATGCAGTCCCTCAAACATTCAGCACTTGCGAGAAAAAGAAATAACTGCTCATCAGTTATTGCACCCATTTGCTCCATTCTTCTTTCCAATGCAGTCTGGCCACCTCCATCTCTAATCATCGGCCTATTGGGAGTTCCTCATTATACGATGAATATGAGAAGATATGCAACTACATGGAGAATTATAAAGACATGGAGTTATTCCAAGAGGTACGAGGAATTCGAGTAGAATTGTGGAAGATGAAAAATATTTAGTGTTTAGCTCTTTGTATCTATGAGGCTGGTTTCTTTTTTATATATATATGTAGTTGTATTGTGAGTGAAATAGAGCTGAAGGGAGTATAATTTGAAAAGTGTGTGATATTGAGTTTCACTATGAGGTTTTACTTAGAGAAGGGAGAGCCTCTCCTCACAAGTTATGGGTTCTTCTTGTATGCCAAGAGTTTGTTGTCGTACTCTTGATGATGATGGGTGTACCGGCTTTGTCCGATGGGTGTACCGGCTTTGTCCGATGGCTGTATCGGCTTTATTTGATGTGTATGTGCCCATTATTTGTATAGTGGATGGTTTTGTGATTTCCCTTCTATTTTGGAGGTTCTACGATTAAATTTTGTGTGTCATTATCGTTTATCCTTTAATGGTTTGCCTTGTCAAAACACACAACATGGTATTTCGGGATTTTATGTGTTAAAATCCTAACTCGGCCGTGCTCCCCTGGGTGTCATCAAGTATATACAGAACATCATCAGGTTGAGAACATAAGAGATTAGGACAGCAGATTATGAAGCCAGATGTGTATGTATCTAACACAACCACATCATGAATCTTTTGATATATAAGACAAATAATATCGTTATGTGAGAAGGTTTACAAAAGGATTGGAACAACTATTAATCCAAACGAAGTATAAACGTTGTACGTAATATAAACAGGATCTCTAATCATCTGCCCTGTACAATTTTTCCTTTTTGCTACCACTGGGTTATTAGTTCATAGGAATGAGCTTGGTTTCAACTAGGGAAGGCATATAAGAAGAAACAGAATCTGTGATTAGCTTTGTTAATCTATACTATTTCGTTTAATTGTGCCAAATAATGTCCCATGAGTGCGGGATTTGAATCGATCTTACTTTCGAGGTTTGTTTTGGTTGAGGTATCATATAGTTTTTGAAAAATGCTGGTGTTGGTTATTGTAGGTAAAGGTGATATATGTTGTGAGAGAAGGGGAGCACAATGATGGTGTATACTTCATTCTAGAGGGCGAGTATTCTGTTTATGCTAAATCATTCTGCATCCTTATAAGCCAAAGTGTTAATTCATATTTGGTTATTATGTACACTTTGCCAATGAGTTATATAAGACCTTTATTTCGTGAATTTTCTGTCCTGTACTCCCAAGTCATCATAAGTCGTATTGGAATCATAATCAGATGTCACAAGGAGCTTGTATGCTCTCTTAATGCCACTGCTCTCAACAGCTTGCCAAATAGAAGCCGCCAGAGAAGGTTCAGATGCAGATGGAGGCTTCACAATGAGCATCTTGTCGACATACTGTTCAATTTTCCAAATAGGAGATTATAGGTAAGTATCACGAAAAAGGTGTCTCTATCTCAAAAAACACACCAGTGTCCGTCCAAGTTAATCAAACCTAGGGTATGTTTGGTTGTTTTGAAATCATATGAAAGAAATGTAAAATTTGGAAATAAAAATTTCCTTTAAAAAATAAAAAAATTTTGGGGAAATTTTAAGAGAGTAATATAGGAACGAAATATTTCATTTTCATCTTATTTTCATTTCATTTCATAAATTTTTGTTTCCTTTGGAATTATTTTTCATTTACACTATTTTCATTCCAACAAAAGAAGCCCTTAATAAATACTATAGCAACCCCATTGATTACCTTGAACGAAATGCACATCTCCTTAATTGAAATATTATCTTTCATGGTAGGTTTTTTAATCCCAATAGCTAAAACTCCACGCAAAATTGAGACAATAAAATAAGCCGCCTTGAAAAAAAAATTTGTGTCATGGCGATATGAAATTCTAAGAGGATCTTGTCCACAGTAAACTCAAGGGGAAAACATAGCAGCACATTCAACCATAAAATCCACTTATATACAATAATAGGATACTTATCCAAGGACTAATTCCATGATATTTATATTAATGAATTGTATGAAAGAAAATCCTTTTCTATGGTTCCCTTTCCTAGAAATAGTTATTTAAAATTGGTACATCTCAATCACAGCATGACCCTCGAGATGTTGCTGGCTGAATAGAAAACTCACAGACATAAAAAAATTTGCAATCATATATTATGTAAAAAATAAAATAGAAAACAAAGCTCTCTGAAGAAACCTCAGGTAAGTAAACCCTCAAGAAAATAGATGGCATTCACCCTTAATAGGAAGTCCATCATGCAATACCTCACATCTTGGATTTGAAGAACTTCTTCCCATACAGAATTGCAAAAAGCATTACCCAAAGCATGAAACAGGTCCAAGTTGGTGGGTTCCCAAACTCTGACATCGAGTGTGAGTGATCTCACCAGCACATATATATTTGCTTAGGCTGACTTAAAACTAGGCCAAAGGCCTAAATAAGATAGATAATGCATACTTTGTTTGCACACTAATTTCTCACCTTTGAAATATGAACACCGAGATTCCGATGCACCCCTGAGCATTCAATGCACAACAAAATTCCAAGATTTAATGATGCCCATTCAGGTTCAAGAGCATCACATTCAGCAAAATTGTTATTACCAGGAATTCCCTAAGAATTCTCTTATTATATCCCTTCTAATGCCTCATCTGTATCACCTCTTGTAAATAAATATTCAGGTTCGCTTTCAACCAAGTTGTTCGTATCAACGTCCAGTCTTTGAAAGGGAACCTATTTAACATACATTGAATCCTTAATAATCATTTTTGTCATTTCTTAGTAACACATTTGTAAAACAGTCACAAGATATATAGAATATGATTTAAGTAATACAGTAAATAAGTGTCTGTCATCACACAAAATAGCAGGAACTTAGAATAAAATTCAGTGCTTCCATGATCATTACCACCTGATCATGAAAAGGAGAATTCAGAAGTGAAGCATGACTCGTTGAATTTTATCAACCCAATCTTTATGATCAGCTCCATTTTCTGCCTGTTAAAAGCAGCAGGATTATTATTATAGTGTCCCACATTTCCAGAAGAAACAAAACAAAAAAGTTCTTTAGAGACCTGCAAAGTAATCGCGTTTTTTTCTGAAGCAACTCAAATCATTAGAGAAAAGTCTTTAAGGGAGAGATAATTCTGAAGCAAAAACGAAAATCAGATTGCTCTGCATCCATCTTAATGATAGATGTCCGCAGATAAACAGTCCAACAACCAAGGTTTTCTTCATCCTGAGATGATACCCCGGTTGGGTGAATTTGAATCTGCCAAAAACCCCACCATGTTCTGACATGCCTGAAGATTGATGAGAATTAGCTGCATGTTGAAGAAAACAACAGTAATCTGCTCAGCAATGTAGTTTCATAAGTTTTTGGGCAAAGTAAAAATATAAATAGCTTACTGGATTCTTGCTCCACTTTGTCCGTTAGTGGTAGAGCGGTCAATGACTGTCAAGCACAAAAAACCTCCTTTTCCAGTCTCCTCCTAAACTTGATGATCTCTGAAGAAGATATCCTTGCTTGATTGTTTCAACATAGCACACAAGAAGACAAAAGGCTTTAGCTAAAGGTAACCAAGCAATCTAAATAGTAAAAAAAATTTCACATTCTTGTAGATTACTATTAAGATTGATTCTTTTTCAATAATCGCTACCAAAAATATCCTATCCTGTTCAAATTCGAAAGAAAATGAAAGATACTAAAATATTTTGCAATGACAAAATAATAAAGCCAAACATAAGCAGCCGTTAATGGTTTATATTGCCACCCAAGGTCATACCTTTCCATTTGCTGTGGACTGCATCAGTGCTTCAATTTCTTTATAGGAACTCGTACCAACTCCATGAAAGTTGTCACTGCTAGCTGAAGTTTCCATATTACTAGAATTCCTCAAATTATCTAGTTTTGCCTGGGTCCTAAACTCCTGAATTCTCTGTGCAAGCTTATCCTGTTCATTGTTGGCCATTTCTCTTGATTGACGAACAAATGTCAAAACCTGATCTTATATACAAACCTAAAATTTGAACCTTTGGACAGAAAAGAAATGTTACATATAATTCAAGGGCAAGGATGTAAGTTTCACCTCATGAACAAATGGCTCCATCTGACTCAACAATTCATATCCCTGTAAAGTAATATGTACATCCGAAGATAGAACGTGGAATATTTGACCACATCATAGAAAATTTTTCAATTGAAAAATCTACTACTGCCATGTACCTGCTTGAAATATCTAAGGTGGGCATCCATAGCTGCACTAATAGACTCCAAGAAAGCAAATGCTTTCCTTGCTTCAACATTGGCAAGGGCATTTACCTGAATTCCTTAGTATCAAAGTGGCCAGTTGAAAAGGGATTCACTTCACTCCTTGCAAGTCCATGCTCATGAACTGGGTTAGAGGATCGGCTAACATATGCTCCAACTGCACCATGAAAATTGCATACAACTTACACACTATATATGAAAGTCCACCATATATGAAAAAAAAATTTACACAAGTTTATGTTTATCCGGTCAAGTCACTAATTTTGTGCATGGTGGCGATTGGGCAAAGGAAAAAGAGGCATTTCCTTTCATGTTTAAATAATTTTATTGATGATCTTAACCTTGAATCAAATGCACAACAATCAAAGTCGAAACTCAGTAGTCCTACTAACTGATTAAATTCATTGAAGCAACATTTGAAGAGCATTGGCAAACATTCTAACTTCATCTATTGTAACTGAAATGACAAAACTTTGGTTTATTTGTGAATGAAGCTGCCCCACTAACAATGAATTTTAAGCCTTGTATTAGAATCATGGGAAGCGATTTGCTATAACACTTGTTACAACAAATTTCTTATAGCAGATCAAATTATCATTTACTCCTTCATTTTTATTCAATCATAAAGGTGAGAAGGAAGAGCAAGATCTCCAAAGGTGTTGCCTTGGGATTGCCAAGGCTTGACCTATCCTTCATGTCAAGGCTTAACCTATCCTTCAAGTCCGATTGTCCATCTCCGACCAACTCCATCTGAAACTCATGGGCAAGCCTGGCAAGAGCAAGGTGCATGACCTGCAAGCTGAACACGATGCCCGGGCACGACCACCTTCCCGACCAAAAGGAATGTATTCAAAATGCTGGCTCTTTGGCTCTACATGAGAGTGGTCCATGAGGAATTGGGCAGGGTCGAACCTTGTCGGGTTGGTCCATACACTCGGGTTCACAAACAGTTGTGTGCCTGCCGGAACCCGATATCTGGCCACTAAATACTCCTCGGTGGCTTCCTGTCGCACAATGAAGGGTGCGGTCGGAGTAAACCGAAGGGTCTCCTTAACAACGGCGTGGAGTTAACGAGGTTCTCAATATCCGATTCGTCTACATTCCGGCTCCTTCCAACACGAGTGTCGATCTCTGCTTGGACGTGCTCTAAGACATTTAGTGAGCACGAAGAAGATGGCTCCAGCTAGGGTGACCAAAGTGGTATCTGTCTTACCAAGGATCATAGCCTGCCAACACAAACATTAATACCATTATGTCTTTACCAATGCAAGTTACGCTTAAGTTACAAAAGATTTTTCTCTCTCTCTCTAAAACTATACAAGATTATTGCATGAAATAAAAAATATTCATTTGAAAAAAATATATCCATCTTACAATACTTATTCTCTTCTCGTATCTACCTTTCTTTTATAAAAACTACTCGTACATAAATACTCAATTTAAATTCAAATGTCAACAATTATCACCACAAATGTTATCACTAATTTAGAATTATTTGACTTGATCGTCCTCATCTATAAAATTATGACAGGACATCCCTACTAATATACCGAATTTTACCCTATAAAATATTAGACGTGATATTAAGTTACAAATTGTTTTTCATGAATATTTTTATTAAATAAAAGAGTGATGTTGTCCTCACATTTATATTTTGTTGTTATTAAATTCCTTTCGTCCATTCACCTAACACATCCAACATAAGATCGTTATGTGTATGAAAACTTCCATAAATCAACAAAGAAAAGTTGTACCGCATGAAACGACTTCAATAAATTTAGAATATTAGTGGAGCATAAAATCTAAAGTTGAGGACTATAAAGCAAAGATTGACATGATAACTATGAATTATCTTTTGTTTCAATCTTAAAAGAAAGTGAGAAATATGCATAATCTCATTACCAAACATCAAGCAATTTTTGTAGAGCCAAACAGATCCCATGAAGATCATGGCATCTCCTGATGGAATATAAACAGTCTAATGTGTAGCTCTTAGCCTCTTACAGCCACTACTTCAAACCAAAGTAGCCTTGCAATTACAGAGCAATTTTTGAACAGATGGATCATAGATTCAACACCATGAATAGAACGGGAGCAATTAAAGCACCTGTGCATAAGGTATCTACTCTCCTACTTTTATTGATCGATAAGAGGAGAATTCAAATTTGGCTTGAGATGAAAAGTATGAAAATCAACCAATCAAAATATAACAAAAATAAAATAAAATAAATTATAGTCAAAATATATTTTTAAAATTAAATTCTATTTTTTGAGATGTCATGATATAATACAACATGTTAAGCATATTGAATGAAACGGCATATAAAATCTAAACTTAGTGAATTGAAGTAAAAAGAGGCTACTTTGGTTGGGTTGGTCCATACACTCACTCACCTGCTGCTTCCACAGGTTCCAAACTTAGTGAACTTTGTTGGGTTGGTCCGTACACTCGGAGCCATCTGCAGCTTCCACAGGTTCACAGACAGTTGGGTGCCTCCAGGAAGGTAGAGCCTATGTATATTCCAACAATAAATACGAGACCATTCTAACAATTGCAACTACTACATCATCAGTCCAAAGTGATTTTATTCACATCCTTTAAGGCAATCCTGCACACACACACTCACCTGACACACACAACCCCCCACCCCAACTCACACACAATCAGCAACCTCACAACAGCATTAGGAGGCTTCTTTTCTTTTTTGGAACTGTCCAATTTAGCTTATTATTTGTTTTAAATTGTTATCCCTTGTTTCTAATTCTTCATCAATCAGGTAACGGAGACCTTCAAGAAGGAAATTATTGGGTAGGCACAGAATATGCAGGTCTCCGTAACATCGTGTACAAAGTCTGCCTCTTTCAGTCATGGCTTGGAGGTAGACGAGGTTCTCAATATCCGATTCGTCCACATTCCGGCTCTTTCCAACACGAGTGTCCATCTCCGCTTGGACGCGTTCTTAGACATTTAGTGAGAACGAAGAAGACGGCTCCAGCTACAGTGACCGAAGTGGTATCTGTATCCCCAAGGATCATAGCCTCCAAACACAAACATTAATACCATTATATCTTTACCACTGCAAGTTACACTTACGTTATACAAGATTATTGCATGAAATAAAAAATATTCATTTGAAAAAAAATCATAGAATACTTATTCTCTTCTCGTATCTACCTTTCTTTTATAAAAACTACTCGTAAATAAATACTCAATTTAATTCACATGTCAACAATTATCACTACAAATTTTATCACTAATTTAGAATTATTTGACTTGGTCGTCCTCAACTATAAAATTATTGACAGGGACATCTATATTAATATTCCAAATTTTACCCTATGACATGTTAGATGTGTTTTAATCTACCTATTTTAACAGGTTTTGTCATCAAAATTTTCATACTTAACCTGTGACTAACTGCCTAGCATACATCTTATTTGGCCCATGGCCAGCACCCTAGCCTATGTCATTAGTACTCTCCACCATCCAATATAATCCTAGATATTTTACCTTTATATACGTTCAAACAATTTAAATTTTAAAAAATCATTGTAATTAAAACAAAATTGTGGGAAAAAACTCACCATACACTTGGCCTTGATCACCTCGTCACTATATCCTCCTCCACCACACCCACCCCCACCCCACCACACCCCACCCCCACCACACACACACCACGGGCCCTTCTTCTTTCACCATATCCCAAATTGGGAAATCGGAATGTGGGTTATCGTAACAAGGCTCTCTAGTTAATTAAAGCATATCATAAGACCAAACATGAGGATTCTTTTTCTTTCACTTATAATGGGAAATAAGAAAAGAGGTTTGGTACTTTGTAATAACGGTTATTTAATTATATTTAAGATGACGATCATTAGGAAATAGAATAAGGAAAGAAACAATAGAAAACTGTCGTGATTTGTAGTAATCATGTTTGTTTAAGCTGACTGTTTTTTATTTACGAAAATGAATTGAATTAGTCGCCTTACTCGGAAACAAAATTTTTTTATTTTTTTCATAGGTAGTTTTTAGCTTTTGGATTGTGCTATGAGCAGTTGAATTTAGAGAGGAGCATAGAGCTGATTCCATCACTTTTTTTAATTTCAAAGATTTAATTGTTTTTTTTTTCATCATAACCGTAATCACTTGCCTCTTAGTGTGACAAAGAGTTGATGGGGTAGTTTGTTTTGCTTTTGAAGATTGACGTGGTAAAATTTTTTAAAAAAAATTGTTGTCATTTGTCTTCTTTTATAGAGTTTGGCTATATTCAAGTGAGTTTAGAGTTTGGCTATGTTAAAGGCATTAATTTTTTCTCGAATGATATGTTCTTTTTTCTAAAAGCTGAATAATATGTTAAAGATAGGCAAAAAAAGTATTTTAGACATGACTCGACTCCTCGACTTGATTGTAACCGTTCTGATCCGCTTCTTAGGTGAACCGGAATCGGGGTGTTCCACTCAATGTCCGATTCATCCACATTCCGGTTCTTTCCAATATGAGTGTCCAGCTCCGCTTGGATGTGTTCTAAGACATTTAGTGAGCATGAAGAAGACGGCTCTAGCTAGGGTGACCGAAGTGGTATCAGTCCCACCAAGGATCATAGCCTGCAAACACGAACATTAATAACATTATATCTTTACCACTTTAAATTACACTAATGTTACAAAAGAATTTTTTTACAAAAGCTATAATAGGTTATTGCATGAAATAAAAAAATCATTGGAAAAAGAAACCCATCTTAGAATACTTATTCACTTCACATATCCACCTTTCTTTTATCAAAACTACTCATAAATAATTATTACTACAAATGTTATCACTAATTTAGAATTATTTGAAACGGTTGTCCTTAATTATAAAATCATGACATACATATATGTACCATACGCGTGGCCTTGATCACTGTGTCACTATATCCTCCTCCACCACACCACCACGGACTCTTCTTCATTCACCTTATCCCAAATCAGGAAATCGGGGCTTGGGATATCATAACTAGGCTCTCTATTTAATTAAAGCATATCAAAAGACCAAACACGAGGATTCTTTTTCTTTCACTTATCATAAGAAACAAGAAAAGAGGTTTGGTAATTTTTTACTACAAAACAAAAAAATTTTTATGTTTTTTCAAAGGTAGTTTTTAGCTTTTGGATTGTGCTATGAGCAGTTGAATTTAGTAAGGAGCTTAGAGCTGATTCCATCACTTTTTTAATTTCAAAGATTAAATTGTTTGTTTGTTTTTTAACATAACCATAATCAGTTACGTCTTAGTGAGACAAAGAGTTGATGGGGGAAGGTTGTCTTGTTCTTAAAGATTGACTCGGCCAAATTTAAAAAGAAAACAGATTGTTGTTATTTGTCTTCACTTATAGAAAAAAATATTTCTATATGTATATATTTATCCCTCGATAACTCAGTCTCAAGAGAAAATATATTTGTATTTTTCCCACCAACTTCTAAGCTCTTATACTCATTCTGTTCTTCTTCTTCACAAATGATTTGATTCGTCCACTCTTCTACATTTTTAACAGCCAACTTCATCTACTTTCGTTCTCCTCACATTTGCACATCATCAAGCCCGCCCCCCCCCATCTTACTTGATCTGTTACTTTCTGCTTCTCTCCATTATTCCTACATCCACTTCTTCTTCCTCCAACCCCACAAGATGTTCAGTTGTTTTGGCAAAAAGAAAAACCAAAAAGAAATCCCTTCCAACATCCCTTCTGTACAAGGGTTGATCAACAATGCAACGAGGATTCATCAAGCCCGTCAGACCTCTGTGATAGGGGTAGATCCAGCTAACCCACAAGGCCAAACGCCAGGTAATTCGATTATAGCTGGACCATCTGCTCCTACCAATCCTGCAGAAGTGTCAAGTACTCCTTCTACATCATCGACCTCTCCTCAAGCTCTTCCTCAAGCTGGTGGTGGCAGGAGCTGGATTTCGTCCTCAATCTCCATTGGGCAAGACCAAGCCTTCGATGAGGTATGCAAATTTCTTACTGAAGATGATGTTGGAATTGTTGGGATTTATGGCATGGGCGGGGTTGGGAAGACAACCCTTGCAAAAAAGTTTGGTACGAGTTTTTGGGGCCCTCTAACTACGAAGTCCTGTCTATTGTTGTCTCAAAAATCGTAAACATTGATCGGATTCAAAAAGATATAATGGAGGAGATTGGATTAGCCTTTAAGAAGGATGCACACCCTCACAAACGTGCAAGGGAAATAAACAAGGCAATTGC
>JAURVB010011160.1:0-24294 GCA_033002965.1 Piper betle
CATTCATGTAGTACCATGTTAGGATTTTGCACATTTATTCATTCATGATGGATCGTATCTTCATCTTAAGACGCCGAGATTGGATCCGCATGAGTTAAGTTCGGGTTAGCGGACCTAACCGGGGCCTGTAACATGCCGGTTCGGTTCATGAGCGTGGACCGGATTTGGGGTGTTACACTGGACCTCGAAACGTCTACCACCAAATCAAGTTGGGCCCATTTGGTCAATCTGATAACCAGAAATCCCTTTGATGCAAGGAAATTAAATACCTTAAAAATACCAAATGGATACTAAACGCTACAATGGCCTAGATCTTGGCCTTAAACACTCACTAACCCATAAAATTATTCATATACCTCATGTATACACTAATAACTCATGCTCTGTTGTAGCCAAATTAAAGTTATCATCTACATGTTGGGCATACTCAGACACTATAATATGCTCATACTTCCATGTGGGCCTTCTACTTGTGGTCTGAAAACCGGTCTGGCTCGAGCTTGGTTGAACCGACTTGATACTGGCCTAAATCGGGCAAACTACAAGCGGGTAAAACACTAACCCAAAGCTAGGTTTTACACTTTTACTTGATTTAATCATATTTTAAGTTTTAATATTTAATTTATTTTTGGGTTCATTAATTGACATTTTTTATCATTTTCTTTTTATGTTCTCGTGCAGAGAAATGGCCCTTATCATTGCAAACATTAATTAATGTGTTTTATATTTTTTATCAACAAACATGTTTTTAAGCAAATTTTTTGAAATAACAATCGAACGGAACCACGATCAAAAACTGATCATATCTCTGATCGTTGTGTATCTGTTTGAGACACTACGATCGCATCGTGTTCGGTTTTCGTTCGTTGTCTTCAAAACATCACACTAGTTTTTCTTATTGTTTTACGAACTTTTGAACACTTTTCAGTTTCCAAATGTATTCCTATTGACGTTTAGCAGGAGTTTGGTTTCCGATGGATGTCTTCAGAACTACATAGAACAATTATCTAATTTTGTCAAATTTTGGGACCCAACTTTGAAGTCCAAAGGAGTTCGGAACTGCGTTCAGAGAGTCATTTGGTTTCCAAACGTACATTTGGAACAAGAGAGTAACTTGTTTTCTTCAATCGAAATGTAGTTCAAAAACTCTTCACAAACTACACGACTTGCAAAATCCTTTATTTTTTTTATCGATCACCACTTTTCCATCTCCAATTCTTGTCTCTAGCCTCCGATTGTTTTTTTCTCCGATTCTTCCTCTTATCATCCTTGGTATGCATGATTTTCACTCGCTGTTGTGGCTATTGAGCTCTAATCTATCATCTCCTCTATTCTACTCTATTTTGTTCATATTTTTATGCATAGGTGATGTGATTTATACTATTGCCTGCACATTCTTGGTTGAATGAATTACTTATTGTGCTGAGCATATTTTATTACTCGTTGAAGTGCATTTTTTAACACTTCTTTGTGCAAAAATATAGTGGGTATATGTAATTTTTGCTTGTTTTTTAAGATGTAGTAAATGTTCTATATTAGTTCCATTACATATGTTGTGTATACCCAAACTCCATAGTCTTATATATTTAGTCTATAACTTTTAAACTTCTTTTATTTATGATTTTTGAACATGGGTCACTTGGTTCAATGAACTTTGATTTTGTTTGTAGTTGTGTTTGTTTTATTAGATGGCACCTCATACTCCCAAACCAATGTCGAGCGACATCATTTCTTAAGCCGGTGGAGATCTCCTAACCAAGAAACATATGGAAAAAGAAGATTTTGATAAGAAGCAACATGTTTGTGAGGTGATGGTTGACTTTGAGGAACTTGATCAAGCTTATTCCGACATAATGGCAATGTTCAAAGTCCAAAGGTGGATATCCACCATGTCCCCTCAACTTGAAGCCGTGAGCCCATATGCTTTGAGGGAAGTCTACTACATGAATCAGATAAATAAGTTTCACATTTCTTCCAAAGTAAGGACTTTTAAGTTCGTTCTAAAATCCTCTCAAATTGTCAAGTTTTTACTTGTCACGAAGGATGGTGATGACAAATATTTCGACAACATTCATGGTGAACAATTCTTTGCACTTGTTCCTAGAGAAGACTTGGAAGGTGTAGCATGTCAACAAGGTGTCTCCTACAATAATTCAATGCACGCCAACAACCTTACTCCAATGGCTAATATTGTGTGGCAGATCATATTATCCAATAGTTTGCCACAAACTGGATACACTTGAAGTTGTCGTACTTCATTGTGTATACTCTTCATGGTATTTTCATGGGAAGGAAGATTAACATTCCTTTGCCTATTCTTGATAATGTGTTTAGATGTAGAAATCAAAAGAGGGTGAGCCTTCCATATACAAGAATAATCACGACTTTATTGCAAAAACTGTTGGTGTAGGTCAAATCCTTGAAACTCTACGATGCCTCTATAAAACTAACCAATATTAACACTTTTATTTGTAGGAATGTCCTTATAGGTGATGGTGGTATTTATGCTTATGTGGATTCCAAGAAGTAGAAGATGGATGATCAAGCTCCTCCACGTAGTTCAACATCTAATGCTTCACAACTCAATAAGATGAAGACCCTCTTGACTATCCAGATGACAAAGAACTTTCGCCATCACATGAAGGAGTAAGGGGAACCCAAACTGGCATTAAAGTTGTCACTTGGGACACTCTTTCTCAACAATTGTCGGACATGCATTAGAACATTCAACGAGTCCACTAACGGCAAGATTGGATTATGACGAATCAAGAGTTGATGATTAAGGATGTATCTTCACATTTCAACTTTGACAAGCCTAAATATGAGTTTGTCTCTCCACATGCCTCTCCTCCTCATGAGTGATTTTTTTTTTTGAGATGACAAAAGGGGAAATACTAAGTTTAGGGGGAGCATTTTGCTTAGGGGGAATAATATTATTTAGTGCTTGGTTTGTATTTTTTGTGAGAGAGAGAAAGAGACAATATGTTGTACTATGTAAACTCTCTTGTTAATTGATGTATTTTTAGTTTTTGTTGTCCTAACTATTGGGTTTATCCCACATCGGTCGTGGATGATGTTGGTGATTTCTATATAGGCTAATAGGAAAGCTTTATTCCTTAAGTTAACTTTTGGATTAAAAGAGGCTTGTGACACCTGTTGCAATTCCCTTTTGGGGGCCAAAAGGGCCCAACAGTAGTATCAAAGCTTGGTTGGGGGCCCAAATGGCCCAAGAAGTGGTATCAAAGCCAAGTTACGATCTTAAGAGATTTGGTGTTTGCCTACGTCGATTGTAGGAGTTTCCTTCATGGGTTCCACCTGATGATTTATGAGGAGTTTGTCATGTGATGATATGTGAGTGTTGTCTGATGAAGGGGAGATTGCAAGACGATGATGATTTTGGGATCGCCCGATATGTGAAGGGGAGTTATTGGATGTATCTCACATTGGTCGTGGATGATTTTAGTGACTTGTATATAGGCTAATGGGAAAGCCTTATTCCTTACATTAACTTTTAGATTAAGAGAGGCCCGTGACACCTATTACAATTCTCTTTTGGGGGCCCAAAGGGCCCAACAGTGGTAATAGGGCTTGGTTGGGGGCCCAAAGTGCCCAAGACTAACTATTTGTTAGCAAAATCTAGATAACAGGCAAGCATAGCATAAGCATATCATAGCATCCATTTTATGGTCTTTTCTGTTAGCAATGGTTTTCTTGGTTCTATTCTTCACCAACTCATGATTTTTCTCATAAGTATTTTTATGTAGGTTATGGTGTATAAAGTTGGCTACGGTATTCTCCAACTTATATTTTCACCAACTCTTATTTAAGGTTTTTCATAAGTACTTTTTAGTTGGTTATGAAGTTATGAAGTTTGCTATGATTTTCTCCAACTTTCATTGATGAGGTTAGCTAGGGTCTTCTCCAACTATTATATTATTTTAGGTAACAAATTCTTAAATTTTATTAACTTGGCTAAGGTTTACTTCAACTTCATTGGTCTAAGGATTTTCTAAAATAATAGTTTCTTCAAGTTTCACTTCTTCCTTATTATAAGCTTTAAAGACTTAAGAGGATTTTGTCATCATCAAGAAGGGGAAGAACATTGGCTCTATGGTTTTCATTAAGTAATACGAAATTCCTCAAAGCCATATCTACTCAAAATATCAAAGATTTGATGGTTAAAAAGTTGTATTAAGCAGCAGAAAATCAAAAAAGGAGAAGAGCTTCAATTCCAACAATTGGAAGCATGATCTAAATCACAATTGGCGATACGATTGGCAATTGATCGACAGCAAACAAATTCTTCATTTTACCTTTGTTTTTCCGTTTGCTTAAAGTTTTCTTCCTCTTTTGCCTCCAACACAGAGTGAGAAGCTTATTTTCTCTATAAATAGACTTGGAACACTTAGGAAATAATCAAGAGTGGCTTCTTAACTTTCTACATTATTTTGTGCTTGTAATTGTCAATTTTCATTCACATTGTAGTTGTTCAAGTTTGCTTGAAGTATGTTGGCTTCTTTGAGAAGCATGTTGCTATAAGTGGAGTCCCCTCTCCAACATCAAAAGGAAGAAGCTTGTACTTGTAAGTGGAGTCCCTCTCCAAGATCAAAAGGAATAAGTGTACACTTAAGGCAACTAGTGAAACCGTATTCTTTCTTGGTTAGAAAGAATAGAAAAGTGCAATAGATCTATGAAGCACTTAAAAATTATTTGTGTTCTTTATTTAATTACTCTTTATCATTCCTTATTCCAATACCTTAGGTTTGATAAATTTGCCTCAAGTTTTGGAATTAGGAATTGGATTAAGAATATTAATTCGAATTTGGTTTGAAATAATCACCTCGCTTGAATTAAGTTCATTTCAATTTCAAGGAATTGTTTCACAAGTGGAATTTGGCTTTACATGTTTGCCTCGTTCTATTTGTGAATTACTTTTGCATTTTTACTCTAAAGTTATTTATCCATAATTATTCGATCATATAAAGTTTATAATAAGTGTTTGTTCTAATAATTGCTTTATTTAGAAGGAGCACCTAGACTTTACATGCCTAACTATTGGAGGCAAGTTCCTCCTCCTTTCTTTCTTCTTCTCTTTCTTTTCTTTTCATTTCATTTTTTCTTTCTTTCTTTCCTTTTTATTTTTTGAAGAGGAGGAACTATTTCTTCCTTCCTCAAGACATTTTCGATGTGGCAAGGATGCATTGCCACACCCGCAATTCTACTGACGGCCCAACCAACCTCTGATGCCCAACTATTCCGTACTATCTCACAATCTGAAAAAACTGCTTGAACCATGAATGTACACTATAACTAGGACATGGAAAATTTTCCACAATCTATATAAATTCACATTTTTTGAAATCCACACGAAGACAGTCTAATTTAACACATTTCACACTAAGAAGCATCACAAAGGTGTTTCTCCTCGTTCACACTATATTCACAGATCATTTACAATGCAATTATATTCTTTAGGTTGTTGGTTTACCTGGTCTTCACATGTGCCCTTCAACCTAAAAACAAAGACGAGAAGCTCCTCCAACCAAGTACTTACATAAGTAGCATGGTTTAGCGAACCTAAAATTTATTTAACTTTCAGTTCCAAGACTCTAGGGCTTGGAGAATTTTTGCACGAAATTGTTTGACCTGTGTGCCCCAGAGTATACCGTATACATAAAAATCAAACACATGTTAGTAATAATAATTTTCTTACATTATAAGATAGGGCAACTCCATATTTGAAAGGTCCTCAAGCTCTTATACATGATTCAAAATGACTCACTAGCCCAAAATATAATTTTTATTATACGGCCCATTAGCCTCACATAGGTAATCATATTGGCTCACTAGCTACACATAAAATTTACATTACATGACCCACTAGGCCCACAACAACATGAGTAACCACACACAACACCAGCAAATAGGTCACATCCCCATGAGCCTTTCTTGATCCTTGCATCCCTCTGACCAAACCGGTAACACCACACTACATGGAAAACATAAGTTAGTAACAAAGATTATACATCCAGAAATAACTACGGAAAACAATTTTTCAAACTACCAAATGGACAATTCATCATCCACATGAAAGTTCATCATAAAATCAGAAACTTCTCCACACCCATACCATCATACCAAAGTATGGCCAATATAGCCTAATCATAATCACAAAATATACATGATCATAAATCAAAAATACTTCACGACCAGTACTATGGCCAATAGGGTCTAAACCATATTCACCATCATATCTCAGATATACTCATCAGGAAGTAGAACCATAATCACCACAACAATTCATGGTCTGGATACACTCAATGGGAAGCATGCACATGCAAGATATAAACACCGGTAGCAGGCAATAAAGCTCGTATAAATATACTTTAACTGCCAAACTAAGCACCACAAGTGGGTACCTACCGAGCTCTTCTGTGGACGTCACGCTCTCATCCATCACGCGTGCATTAAAATTTTGAAATTTATGCAATCAATATAAGGCATGGGTAGGGCTGATGATTAGAGCTAGAGCTACTTTTAATCTAGATCTCATGTTTTCAAAATTCACATGAAGGGATCTCAACCTTGAAGTTTTATTAATATAAAAACCTCGGTAAGATGGCCTGTAGGTAGTGGTATCCAATGAAATGCCATTAATTGCATTCTACGATATGAAAAACAAAACAACGCAGGGCCAAGTAGTAGATCAAGCAGAGATAAATCCTAACGGACCTGTGAGGCAAGCTCCACATCTTGGCTTGGCAAGTTTAGCTCCACACGGCCTACAAATATAGACTCACTACTCAAGGCATGTATTATGTGTGTGTAGTGACATGCAAACAATCTTAGATGTGGCAAACGGCAAGGCATGTAGAGAGTAGGAAATAAAGCACACATCATGTCACACGTCATTCTCATGCTAAGTGTATCATCATAAGTTAATAAGATTATTAAAATAAACAAATATTGAGACAAAAGATTTCGGTTCATTATGAAATATCTCAGATTTAACCCACGTACATAAATCTAACAAGAGATATCGAAATATCTGAACAATTCAGGCAATTTAACGGCATCAACCAAGGATCCTCTTAGCACCAGACCAATCACACCAGACCAACCTTGTGCTATTTGGATCGAATCAACAACAACCTACATGTAAAACTCCTGGCCGAGAGAGCAGGGTTTTACAACCTTCCCACAAAAAAATTCTATCTCGGAATTTTTAACACAAGGAGGGAACAACTATGGATTGCAAGGGCCAAAACTGCCACCACACCACCAAAGGTTTGACAAACACAAAAATATCAAATTGAAACAAACTGATCTACCTTGTAAAACCCGTGATTTGAATCAAGGTTTTATAGTCTAAACCGGTCGGTTCAACTGCTATTTTCAGTCTAGTCAATTTCAAAACACGCGTACCGAGCCGAAGCTGGTCTTGTGTTATGAACTATGAGAGTCATGAATGCCCAAGTATATAATGGTAACGCCTAAGACAATAGCAAAATAAGTTATCAGAATATATTAGAGTATGCCAGTTTTTTCTTAATTTATTTAATTAAATCGTAGAATTATTTTTAGGCCGAATAACGTATTAGGATGTGTTACGGGTAATTTGGGTGGGTTATTAATTATAGAGCACATCATTGATGTGTATTATATTTTATGGATTTTTTTACGAGTTAGTATTATTTTTTACTCGAGTCAGAGTCGAGTCAAGTTTAATTACGAAACGACCATTCATTTTTCTAAACGACCATTCATTTTTCTAGACGACCATTTGTTTTTCTAAACAACCATTCATTTTCTTAGATGAACATTTGTTTTTCTCTGACATCTATATATTTCACACTTCTGTTAGCTAGTCCCCATCATCCTTCTCACTCAACTTCCTTTTTCTTTTTCTACCTTCCCTCTTCCCCATAATCCTCACTCAAGCCTGCCACAACCTTGTCGCCATTTATCTGATTTAATTATTTAAAATTTATAATTATTAGTACAGCATGCTAGGAATGATTAACTATTTTGATAAATGTCTAATTGTGAATGTAGTGATGATTTATATGATTTGATTGATAGTTAGTAATCTAATTAAGTAAATTAAATTTGAGCATACTAATTGATTGAACTTAACTTAGAAAAATGTAATAAAATTGGGATGAATAGAATGAGATATTTTTATTGATTGTTTGACTATTGTTAGATGATGATTGCATTGTATGTGTGATATTCATGATGAGTTTGATGCATCATTCAGTTAGCGGGTGTTAGCTTCTAAATTTGATGTGTAGGTACGGAGTAGGAGCTTGCCACCTTCTGGTTTTATTTCTATACTCTATCGTGTGTTATTTTTACATGTAAGCAGATGAGTTAAGTGGCGTTTTCTTAGATCATACTTAACCCGAGTCATTTAATCGATTGATCTTCTAAATTAACAACCCTCGAGGATGAAAGCCCCCGAGTTTGTTTTCGAAACTCAAATCCACCACAAGATGCCTTCAAGCCTATATTATATAATTCCCTACCCAAGCCTATATTTTTTTTTTATATATATATATATATATATATATATAGTTTACGCATTTTCAGTGAGATGTGTGATGGAGGAAATTCACGACCACATCTTGAGATAGGACATGTGCTTGTCAAAGCGGGCTCTGGAATTAGTGAGCGTCCACTCCATTCCTGAGGGATCCTGACAACTCCACCTTTGAGTTCCTCAAACCCAGAGAAGTGTGGAGGTTTGCAGGTACTGTTGTACAGCGCATGTCTAGACTTGTGGTGGAATACTAAAGGCACATGTTTAAGAGTACTCGGCCCCTATACTCAGGGCTAGAAGTAATACGGAGGACGTAGAGGGCTGAGATGAGTGACAATGATTTTGATAGTTTGAATGGCCATGGAAAGAGAATCTTATGGAAAGAAAGTTATGCAAAGGGGATGTTGCCGCTTGAGGGCGACAACTCCTATTACTGCCCTTGTGAAAGTTCTTGAGGAAGTATATGAGATTTTTATTCAACAGGAGGGTCAGCTCTCCTGTGCCAGTTTAATATTAGTTATTTTCTAGACTGGTAACACTTATTACTAACTGTTTTCTATTATATATGTAGGTGAGAATCTCGAGGACTGAACGTTGTTAAGATTGCGGAGGAGTAGTAAAGTCATTGTACACATGAACTTGACTCACATAATAAATGAGAATGATGATTTCTAAGTTGTATGAATGATGAGATTGTTTTAGATTATTCTCTAACATGGTATGAACGTTTAGCCTGTGGAACAAAACTAGAATGAAAGTGAAATAAAAATGTCATGTTTTAGAATTATATCGATATAAATATTTATTATTGCACTTTCAGGAAAGACTTGGTCCATTTTATTTTATTTAAATATTATTCTCAAACTTGTTTTCACGATTATTCTATCTACGCACAATCACATATCATGACATGCATGTAGGGCCACGTTAGAACCCAAGCATCTCATTCACGCATTATATACTCGCACAACCATTTTAAGACACCGAAGGGAGATTCAGGTCGGCTTAACCAAATTAAGTAGTTAGCGAACGGTTCAGTCGCCAGTGACATTTCCGGGTCGATTCACGGGTGAATGGGAACGGGGTGTTACATACCTAGTTACAACTGGCCCCACATTGATGCTGCCAACACAGTAAACACGTGTGTTCACACACATGTGCAGCCAAAGTATGTACTGATACTTGCCTAAAACAAGACCAAACGAACGTAGACAAGGTGCGCTTGTGGTACGTGGTAATCTAAAGGAAACCACCATTGGTACCTCATGCCATGAGGCTGTCTGGAGGTAAAGCTGACCCACAACAATCGATTGTGGTGTGGACCATCCTACTAGACACATGTATTATCATGAATGGCCATGACAACAAAGAGAAGGCAAGTTGTACTTTGTAACATGTGCTGAGAGGACCTCAAAAGGGTGTCCATCCTAAAGAGGCTACCTAGAAGGCAAAGCTACTATGTCCGTACCTATGGCAACAGACCATGGAATGTGTACATTTTTCTTTGATGAATGAGTGAATTTGAGTCTAGTTTTTGAGGTTTTATTGTGTTTAATCGAGTTTTATTGTATTTTCATGCTATTTAAATTTTTATTAGTATTTGTTTGTTTTCTAGTGTTTTTGTTTTATTTTTAGTAAGTTTTAGAATGAATAATTTGTCTTAGTCTTGTCTCAGAACTGAAGAGGAGAATGCAAGGAACCCACCGTGAAAAGACTTGCTCAAACAAAGTTCGGATGGAAAAGGTATGAAGTTTTGAAGATTGAAGTTTGGAAAAATTGCACGAAGCTTAGTGGTCACAATAATGAACTTGAGACTTTTAGATTGTTTCGACAACGACCCGATACCTAATTGAATAGCCATGACTCTTCATCTTTTGGGCCGCTTTCCATGGATTTTTGTGCCTAAATTTTAAATACTTCATATTAGGATAAGTTGAGTTATGAATGGAGCTCAAAGCGGCAATGAGTTAAAAGCAAAATTTTCATTGGAAGTATATGACCTATCAAGAGAATTTATTTGTTGACAAGGTGTACTAATAATGATAACTTTATACGTGACCATTAATATGTTTAGCTACATAAGACTTCTCATATTCAGTGGAGACCACTGTGGCATAACTCGGCCGATTCCACTCAGAATTGGCCGATTTAAATCGGATCGGCGACAATCCAATTTAAAAAATAATGTGAATCGGCTAGGCTCGAATCGGTCCGTAAATCGGCCGATTTTGGCCGATGGCGGGGAGGTGGCGATGGGGGACCGGGGCTGGGGGGCAATGGCGGTGTGGGATTGGGGCGGCGAGGGAGGCGACAGGGCGGCGAGGCAGGGCGGGGCGAGCGGCGAGGCAGCTTCGGGGGGTGAGGCGGGGTGGGGCAAGCTTCGGGGCGGTGAGGTGGGGCGAGGCAAGCTGCAAGGGCAGCTTTGGGGTGGCGCGGTGGGGCGGAAGGCGAGGAGGGGGGGGGCGACGGGGCAATAGGGCGGCGAGGGCGGCAACGGGGCAAGACAGGGGGCGAGGGGGGCGACGGGGTGACAGGATGGCAAGGGCGGCAGCGGCGGCGGGGCGGGGCGGCGGGGGAGAACGAGGGATGAAATATAAGTGGCATTCTCGTAATTAAAAGTTGACTCGACTCCGACTCGAGTCAAAAATAATAGCTAACTCCAAATAATTTAAAAAAATTCAAAAAAATATGAAAAAATATCATAAAATATAATACACATTATAACATAAAAATTACATCAGAATGACATATTCTATACTAATAACCTACTAGTTTTGATTAAGTTGAAATTTTTGTATAAGACCGATCCAAGCTGATTCAACTAAACCGATTCAACTGAACCAATTCCTGTCTGATTTAGACCGATTCCGATTTCGATTCCGACTCTTTCGAAAACCAATTCCGATTCCAATTCCAATTTTTACAACCACGGCGAAGACCATTCATATTTCAAAGTTGGAGGTGCATTTAAAGAGACATTTGAGCCAATAAATAGACCTCTAGGGGGCCATTTTAAGGGAGTCAAGAAGTTCATAAATAAACCTTAGGAGGTTGTGGTGGTCTTTCAAGGCCATAGAAAGGAGATCAAAAGAATTGAGGGAGAATTTGTCGTCGGTGTAATATCAATAAGAATTCTATCTATTTTCTTCTTTTGTACATCAACTATTGTATTATTTTGTATCTCTTAATGACTCCAATTGTTATTATTATTATATTATTTGGAATGGAATAATTTATTTCTATGCTAGAGATAGATGAATCTCAAACCATGACTTGATTTGTTATTTCAATTGTGAGTAACTATTTATTTTATCATGGGCGAATTGTTTTATCTTTCTTAATGTTGTTTATTCATTTATTTAAGTATTGAACATAGTATAGTCCAAAATAGGTTGGCTATGTAAATAAATTGATTAAATAATAAACCATTTTACTTTTGTCTAAGGGGATATATAAAAGAGTTCTCTAAACCTGATGCAAGGGTCCTAAATAGAGTTATGCTCAAGTTTATGTGGCCAATTTAGATTAGGTCTGATTACGAGGATTTAAACGTAAGGGATTCTTAGATCTTAATGTGTCTTGAATTGATTTAATGGAGAATATGGTCTGAAATTTGAATATTAAAAGTTGATTTTGAAGATAGTCAATTATGGTTATATAATTGATTCTTGTCAACTCATGGAAGATAATAATTAATTTTCTAAGTGAATGATTAGGTCTTGATTGTCTTGTATTGGCTTGAGTAAAATCAAATCTCTAGCAATCTTCGTGCCTTTTATCCTGGTAACTTAAAACTGGACCTTACTTTATTTTAATTGGTAGATTTAATTTATATAAAAACACAAACAAAATTTGTCTTGTTCTCTCTTATTTACCCCTCTCCTAGAAATTTAGTTTATTAAGTCCTCCTTGTGTTACTTGATTAGGACGGTAATACTTGCTATAGATTTTTTGTATCGTTTTTTGCACCGTTGTCCGGGACTTTGTTAAACTCTATTTAGGGGTTTATCAATTTCATTCGTTTCCGTTTGTTTTCTTATTTTTCTCGTCTTTTGTCTTTTGATTTTCAGGTGTTAATTCTGGTGTATGACCCTATTGTCGACGGCATACATATCAGGTTTTGACCCTGAGATTGAAAGGACCCTAAAGCCGTATAGGAAATTGAAGACCAAAGAAGTGGAGATAGTTTTTGAAGAAGAAATGGCTGATTGGGACAGACATCCAGGTGATGATGAAGATCTTCATGATCCACCTCCTCCAAATGTTCCATATGTCCATGCACATCAACCACAGGCCCAAGTCCCATTGCAAACATATGCAACACCGTCGGTGGAAGGATTGCAATTGACTATTGTACATCCAGCCTTCAACGTGCTGTATTTTGACTTGGGAAAGAATGTTATGAAAATGATCGACAAGCTCTTATACGGCCGACAAATGAAGACCCAAGACTCTACTTAGAACAATTTATAGAGATATGCAGTATATTGCGCGTAAATGGAGTTGACGATGACATTCTGAAGCTTAAGCTTTTCTCTTTTTCACGAAGAGATAAAGCTAGAACTTGGCTCAACGATCTTCCACCACAATCCATTAGTGAGTGGAATTAGGGGTGTTAATTGAGCAAGCGAGCCGAGTTCGACTTGTATTCGAACTCGGCTCAAATAGTTCAAAACTCGTTCGAACTCGACTCGAGATCGAACGAGTTTTGAACATATATACTCGAGTTCGAGTCGAATATTTTTTATGTATTCGAACTCGACTCGCGCTCGAATACACTTAAACTGTTTAATTTTTTCGAGTTCGAACCCGGCTCATTCGTGAGCTCAAAACCAGTTTGATTAAAAGTTAAAAGTCTCTCACTTAAAAAAAAATAAACTCAATGTGAATTGAACCCACAACCTTAAGGGTACCAACTTGAATATTTACCATTAGTGAGTGAAATGATATGGCAATTAAATTCCTATCCAAGTACTTCCCACCTGATAAAACTCAAGAAATAAGGAGGCAAATTGTCTCGTTACTCCAAAATGAGTTTGAATCCTTTTATGAGTATTGGCACAGGTTCCAAGAAATTATTACGAGCTGTCCACACCAAGGTATCCACAAATGGCTGCTTATCAACACGTTCTACGGTGGGATGATTCCTTCTTCAAGGAATAGGGTGCATGTGTCACCGGGACGAATGTTCTTGAAAAAGACAGCTGCAGAGGCTCACACTATATTCGAGGAAATGGGTGCAAATTCATACGACCGAACTGAGAGTCATCCTAGGAAAAAATTAGGTAGTTTATAATGTTGATCAATTTACTTCTCTTTCTGCTCAAACAGAGGCACTGATGGATAAAATCAATTCTATGCTGGGAGGAGGACTAAAGAGGGTGATGTAGTGTATTTTTGTGGGGGAGCTCATTCTAATGAAAATTGTTTTGCAAGTGCCCAGCTGGTAAAGGATGCCAATTACGTATCTAATTACAATAGACATGGGGTTCCATTTAATAACCAGTACAATCCTAATGTGAGGAACCACCCAAATTTCTCGCAAGGGACACAAATACTCAAACCAGTGCATCCACTCGATCGCAATACCAGAAGAGGCAGCAAAGCTACCAGCAGGCTCCACCTGGTTTTCCATGACATCAACAACAGCCGATTGAGGAAACAAGTGTGAAGGATCTCTTGATACAATTCATGACAAAGCAGGATACCATAGTGAAGAATCAAGACCTTAGAATGCACAATCAGGATGAGAGGATTCAAAATTTAGGGGTACAAATGGGGAAGATAGCTAGAGCTCTAAATAATAGAGGCTTGGGAAAATTGCCCAGCAACATGGGGAAAAACACAAGGGAGCACGTCAAGGCAGTGACTTTGCGTAGTGGTAAGGAACTGGTTGGGGCATCGACCTCAACAATTGAGAAAGATGAGCTAGCGAAAGTTGTGGATGATGCTGATGAAGTCGATAATGGTTTTGTCAAGGTGGACCAGTGTACTCTGGAATCAACCCAAGAGAAAACTAAAGAGTAACTGTTATTTGTGCCTACTCACCCTCGAGATCCAAAGATCAAGTGTAGACATTTCCTGATGCTAAATTTATTGATTTATTTAAACAATTATTAATTAATATTCCTTTTGCAAATGCCCTTGCGAAGATACCGAACTTTGCAAAGTTCTTGAAGGATTTTCTCACTCTTTAGTAGTCTTGTAACCGAATACTTAAGCAAGGACGACCTAAAAAATACAAAGATCCAGGGAGTTTTACAATTACATGTACTTTAGGTAACTTGTATATTGAAAAAACTATGTGATTCGGGTGTTGGTATAAACCTCATGCCTCTTTCTTTGTACAAAAAGCTAAGTTTGGAGGAGTTGAAACCTTCTAAATCAACTCTCCAAATTACCGATGAATCCACTAAAAAGACTAATGGCATGGTTGAGGATGTTTTAGTGAGTGTTGGCAAGTTTGTGTTTCCTACTGATATTACCGCTCTAGATATAGAGGTATATTATAGCATACCCATTTACTAGGAAGACTATTTTTAGCTACGGGTAGGGCTTTGATTGATGTATCCTCTAGGGAGTTAATTTTGTGATTTGATAGTGAATTCATCACTATTAACATATATAATATGCTTAAGCATCCAAGGCCCTCATTATGGAGTCCATAGATTCAAAATTTGATTGACCAATATGATGGGAGGATTTTGACTAATTACTTGGATTATGAATTTTGTGATGTTCTAATATGTCTGTGTTGTATTATTTCAATACATCGCACAAGTGCTAAATGAGTATCATTTCCACAAAGATTTGATGTTCTATTGTACTAATGATAGCTAGATTATTAAGCCTAAGGAGCTCTATAAAGAGGGTGTATAATGTGATGGAAATTTATTCTAAAACTAACAGGTTTAAGTAAGGGCGTGAAATTGATATACGATCTTAACTTAAAAAATGATACAAAAGCACAAAGGCAAAAAATAATAGCCAAGACGCAAAAGCAGGCAAACGGGAAGTTGGCCCAAGTCCTGTTCAACTACCCGCCAACCTGCCTGCCTACCCGCATCCATGCCTTTGTCCATCTAGCCAACCAAGCCTATTTTCCAGTAAACCCAAACAAGATTAATTCAGCCTGACTTGGTTTGGTTCAATTCAGTTGACTTGGTTCACCATTTTTGTCTATTTTCAACTATTTTTCAACCGATTTCAAGGATTCGAGAACCATTAATTTAGATGCATATTCACGTTATTTAGCATATTTTGACCGTATTTTTCTCTATTTATTTATTTATGTAACTATTTATTTTGTCATTATTATTTTTTTAGTTTATATGTTTGTTATGTGTAATGAATGTTTATGTGATTATTTATTAATATTAATGATATAGTTATTTATTAATATTAGTTATATTCATGTTTATAAAATGGTATTTATTTATTTATTTATTTATTTGTTCATTGCATGTATGTTGTTATTATTATTATTTAATTATGTATTTTGTATTGGATAGCTATGATGCCATTATTATTCATGATTAATTAATATTAACTAATTGTGTATTTATTTATCAAATCATTATGTATTTATTTATTTATTTGTTTATATGTTTACTAACAAGAGTATATGTGATAGTTACTTATGTTTAGTCATATATTTATATAATATAATTATATTATTATTTTACAATTTAAGTATTATTTATTTTCATGTATTTATTATTTATTTATTTATCCATGAGTTTAGTTATTTATTATTTTTTTATAACTTATTTTCTTTATTATGTATCGATTTGCGTGATAGATGTTTAGTTGTAGATTTGTTTAGTACTTTTTTCTTTATTATGATGTATTGATGATGCGAACATACACCACGTGTATGCATCATATACAGATGTCACTATTTTACTTAGCTATGGATCTTGATGTAGGTTCGAAATCAGAGCTCGCCGTAAATGAAAAGTCACATTTGGAGTTTGGACCACATATCCGTTAGGTCTCTTCTCAATTTTTATCATTATATGCTATCGTTGATTTAATTTCCTGATCGTATGATTTATTAAGTGGTTGTTTTATCGGATCCCACTTAACACAGGCTATTTAGATATATTTTACTTTCGTGATTAATAACCCTTAGAGATGAGATCGCTCAAGTTTTCTTAATGAAAATAGATATGGGATAGAGAATTTCACTCGACTAATAGGTAGCACATTTAATTACATTAATCAAGTTACACATAATTGCATTGATATTTGGGAAAATAAATTTAATTATAACAGCCTTCCACATCTTATTATGACATACTACCCTAGCATCATTTCACATTTCTATGCTTATAAAACTATGTTGGTGCATTACGATTAACTCCCTTATAGGATATATATGATCCTAATGCATTCCTACAATTAGAACCATAAACTACTATACTCATAGACATCATTGATCTTCCTATTCCTATGTCTCGACTGAACCACTTAATCATGTCAAAGTTAGTTACTCTCTTAAAGCATTAAGGAAATGCATGAATTAATTAACTCACAATCAGTGCAACAAGATAACACAAACAAGATATATTACATATCAACCAAGATCCATCATACACCCCAGAGCACTTAATGTTTACCCCATATAAGAATAATAATACATCATAAAACTCATCAAAGAAAAAAACATTAAGAAAATAAGAGAAAAGGTTATGCAAATCTATAATAGTAAGCCCTGGCATTAACTTCTTCAGCAGTGCCGCTTCCTTGTAATTTGGCTTCTACAGCTTGTTCCCTAAAACCTTTGACTCCTTTAAATTGGTGGTGTGGAGCTTGAGAGGATGAAAGGTGAAGCGATGAAAGTTGGGTTTTCTTCCTACAAGTACATTTTGCCTATGTTCTATATTTGTATCATGTCGGAAAGAAGATATAGTTGTCATTTAAAAATTGTTTTTTACTAAATGCATATTTGTGATGTATGTTGCATGATTTTTAGCTTGCTATGGTGATGTTAGATCTCAAAATTCTTTTTCTTATGTGTAGATGTAAGAGTTAGCTACATGCCTATAAAAGTCTATGCCCAAATGACTTATTAAGGGCATGACCGGTATGTATAATTAAGGACTACACACACTGACCTGTGAAGGCTATGTCAGTGGTCGACTTAGGATAAGCAAAACCAACACCTAAGAAGCCTTCTAAAATTTTGATAAAATTAAATTAAGTTTCACTTAGTGTCTACTGGAAACCTATCAAACATTCATATATTTTAAACAGGAACATATAAAATTTTTTTGTGATTTGTAACATGTATGAATAAAATAATAAAAAATAGTTGAAGAATCTTTTTTATAAAAAGTTTATTGAAGAAATGAATCGGAAGGATGATAAGAAAATTTATACCTAAACTAATTAAAAAAAGACATAAAAGAGGACCCACGTGAAACAAAGACAACCAGAACTATAAAAAAAATGGATGAATGGATCTTAAGATGAATAGATCTAAATAACCAACCACTATAATTCTTCCTCTAATGAACCATTAGTAATAAAATTGAAAAGTGATCCTTAGTAGAAAAAATTAGAATTTGTAGGAAATTTTTTTGATAGAAAGTTCAAAATTTATGGGGAAATTATTAAGTGGAAAAATTTACAACCTTTTAAATACAACCCTATCGAAAAGTCACAATCTAAACAATCCAAACGGTGTACCTTTTTGTAAAAAAGTAAAAGATTACCCTCCCTTCTATGAGAATACAACCTTTTATGAGGAATCACAACCCATAAGAATACTCTTCCTAAAGAGATGCACCAACTTAAAAGTAAAAGAAAACAGAAACCCATGAAAAAAAATCTGAGAAAGAAATTGCTACCTTTATTTTAGTTAGGTGCTAGATATAGTTTCTACACGTTTTGCATGCCAGTTTCATACCGACAGCACTTTCACGCCTGCTCTCGTCAGTAGCTTTGGACCATACTTAATTGCTCATTGGTTAGTTCCCACGTTTTTGGGTAACAATCTCCCTAATTTCAACCCTGGGGCTTGGCCAATTTTTTTGTTAGTGACTAAATGATGTGCAAGGATTCCCTAAACAAGACGTAATATACACCACTATCGACTGCAAACAAGCCTTCAAGACTCACATCAATATTTGGTAATCCGTAAAAATCTTAAAGTTTTTTGTAACAAAAAATCCTATAACACAGACGAAATGATTTTATGATGCAGCATCATGATATGTAAATATTTTAAATATTGTTACACTCAAACAAAAAAACACAAAAATCAAAAACAAGAGATTAACTCAAGGATTAAAACATCTAATAAATGAAAATGCTCCATGATGTGGACAATTTTTATTGAAGCTGAATTCTTTTTTGCTAACATTTACTGACTAAAGTTTGTAAAATGGTAATGCAACCGACTAAAAACACAAAAAATGACTAGTGGTACACTGACAAGGAAATCATTGCTTTCAACTACGAAAGACCTGTTTCCACTTTCTTTATCTCAAAAATGAGCATCCTCCACATCTTCAGCACAAACATTTCTGCCTCATCATCCAAGATCGACTGAAGCAGTTCCAGCATCTGTGATGCCTTAACATGTTCTTTAGTGCTGGATACGATATATTCCACCAAGGTAGCTTCCTCTTCTCCAAGAAATTCAGTTATCTTCTTTGAAATCCATGGCCTCATTCTCTCGTGTAAATCATGCTGCAGATATTAATTGCATACCATAAAGCAGTAATTAAACAAAAGGCCACATATGCAAAGGCACAAACTTTTGAATGCAGCAATAAAATAATTATACCTCAAATTTTCTTTAAAACATGAAGAAAAAGAATAGCGTTACTAAAGTTATAGAAAAGGCATAATTTACATTCTAAAAAGGCTTCTGGGATAGATTTTATTTCAATCAGTATCATTAAGATAGCTTTGGAAGAAGGGATGATGATGATCAACTCCAAAAGAACACAACACCTTACATGGGGCCATCATAAATCAGCACCGAAAGTATCCAAGAACAAGTAGAAGAAGATTTCCACTTCAAGGCTGATCAACTAATCTACCTACGCCAACAAAACATATTACTAGAAAAAAAAAGGCAGGAACTTAAAGTTTTGTCTTATTTTCCTACTTTCATATTTAAAAGATTCATGTTTCAATAGGATGTTTCCTCTTGTTTAAATTATGTTTAGTTGCTTTCCTACTAGAGGTTTAAGGATTTTTTTAGACTGGATGATTGGATCAAATTAACAGCAGATTGGCAAACTCAAGACAAAAGCTGATGGCTCTGCTGATCAGTACATGGCTAGATTGGTGGCAAAAAGCTTCAATTAACAGGGGGATTGGATTATTCAGACACCTTTATTCCAGCGGTGGGGCCTACAACCATTAGAACGAACTCTCTATTGTTGTCTCACTCTTGGCCACTTTTACAGCCACTGAGTCAGACGTATAGATATGTGGCTATTTAAAAGATGTTTATGACTCAAAGCCTGGCTATGTGGATACTCACTTCCTAGATCATGTGTGTAAGCATAATGAGGATATCTATGGTTTAAAGCAAACACCTCGTGCTTGGTAACATCATCTAATCTTTTCCGTCATGGTTTTATATGCTGTGGCTGACTCGTCTCTGTTTATTTACTGCAAGGGATCTACACTCATTTATGTTGATGAAGAACCACGGCCGTCTTCATTATTTTCTAGGGTTAAAGCTCAACTTTACTGATGGATCATTTTTTCTATCTCAATTTACATATATTGTTGATCGTCTACAACAAGTTTCTCCACTAGATGCCAAGCCTGTTGAGACGCCTATTGCCCCCAAAGTCTGCTTACCCCTGCATGATGGCAACCCACTTCCTGACGCTACTCAGCACAAAAGTATTGGTAATGCACTTCAATATGTTACAATAACTCGTTCTAACATGTCTTTCACTGTGAACAGGGTGTGCCAATTTATGCATCAATCAACTTCAATTCACTGGTAGGCTGTGAAGTGTATTCTACATCTCTCAAAGTTTGCAATTGTTCTGGTGTAGATTAGGCCAGTGATCCAGTCATATGACAGGCAGTCCACCAACAGTGTGTGTGTGTGTTTATCTTGGCTCCAATCTCTTGCTGTGGTTTGCTAAGAAACAGCCCAACGTGTCCAGGTCTAGTAAAGGGGCTGAGTATCAATCATTTGCTTTCACTGTTGTCGAGATGTCCTGGATTCGTCAACTTCTTACAGATTGGGGTATTACCTTGTCTACATTACCTCTACATTGCCAGTTCTGCACTGGGATAACAAAACTGCTATCCTTTTAGAAAAAAAAAACATGCTTCATGCTCACACAAAATACATTTAAGTGGATAATCATTTTGTGCATGAAGTGGTAAACAAAGATCTGTTTGTTACTTTTAAATAAAAGGTTGCTCATATCTTCACCAAGGCCCCATGCTCAGCAGCATTCCAAGCTTCAACTTCGTGACCTTCCATTGAGCTTTGAGGGAGGGGGCGCAAATTTACAACCATCATAAGCATTTGTCTGTCTTTTTATCTTATCATGTGAAACTTAGCCATTAATTAGCTCTTATGTTTGTTTCTTTAATCAAATTCCTCTACTCTTTGCAATCCATTTTTATGAGAAATATACAACACCCTATTCAGGTAATCCACTTGAGTTTTCAATTATGCTTCTGCTAGAAATAGGAATAAGTCACTTCTCTAAAACCTTTACATGTAGGCCATTGGTCACAAGTTTGAATCAGCAGTAAAATTAATTTTTCCCTGCAATTGTTTGCTTTTGTTTTCAAGCATTTCTCTTTCTTGCTAACCACTTCCAGGTTAGAGAATAACTGAAGAATTTTGTTTCAGAGAAGGTAGGAAAATTTGTATATCTACTAGCCTAAGGGCACTAGCATCTCCTAGTAAGATTGCATCAGAGATGGACCCATAATTCATAAAGAACACATAAAATGCCAGAATGAAAATGTACCACAAAAATTAATCACATACTGACATCAATAACAAAATTGAAAGATGTACCAGGACAAATTAAATGGATGATCAAAATGCCAAGATAGAAAAATAATCAAGAAGGTATACAATACAATAAATATGCATTAACAACAGGAAGATTGGAACTCTCACCTTGTCATAAATAGACCAATTGATTTCATAGGAAAATAGCTCTTCCTTAGTTTTAGGTATCATGTCTATCAACCGCTTTGCATCAAAGAG
This sequence comes from Piper betle, assembly GCA_033002965.1. Taxonomy (NCBI): domain Eukaryota; kingdom Viridiplantae; phylum Streptophyta; class Magnoliopsida; order Piperales; family Piperaceae; genus Piper; species Piper betle. The sequence goes on from JAURVB010011160.1 coordinate 21,759, forward strand.
TTTCTTGTTGTCTGTTGTCTTATCTTTTTCACTGTCGTCTTCTCTTCCATGGCTGATTTCCTCATTGTTTCGCTCCCACTGTCTCTGACACGATCTATTGTTGAGGCACTTATATTTTTCCCTTTCTGTTTCACTCCTGTCTTCTTTAGTACTTCCATTTGAAATACGTTTAGCAAACTCTGCAGCTGCAGCCAGATTTGGAGGAATTCCCCCAGGTAAATTACTACTTTCGACAGCCTGCAGCTCCTCCTTGGTGTAATCAATAGGTACAAGAGGTCTCATCCTTTTCTCCTTGTTAGCGTCTTCTTCATCTTCTTCATGAAAGACAGAAAGCACAGCTGTTCGTTTTCCCGACCCTACCAGACCAAATCCTAGTTTGCGAGTGGGTGCACCATTGTTCAGTCTAGTGTCAGATGCATCCAAATCCATCCTGAAACCATCATTTCCACCAGGTTCTGAAATTGCATCCCCTGCGAAAATAGATGTAGGCTATCAAAAACAGAACTTAAGGCATGCAAAATGAAAAAGATCATCGGACCTGAATGCTCCATATGAGTAGAACTGCCTTCGTAAGCCTCGTCCTTGCCATCTTCATTATTGACATCATCCGTTGTGATATCCATAGTTGATTTTTCAATTACATTACCAACAGCTTCCTCCTTTTCTACAGCTTGGTTCTTTGCCTCAGCAATCTCCGCCTCCTCTTTTAATCTATCAGCCAAATCATCATCCTTTTCTCTTCGCCTCTTTCTTCTCCTCTCTTCATATATGGTACTCCTTCGTCTACGTTTTTTGGCATCTTCATCATCAGATTCTTCTTCCAGATCCTTAATTTCCCTCCACCTCTCCCTCTCTTTTTCCTTATCCCTATCCTTTTCATGAAGGCGCTCGTATTCCTTGTCTCGCTCTCTTGATTCCCACTCTTTGACACATTCCTTGTATAGACGATCAGCCTCTCGAATTTTCACTTCTCGGTCCCTCTCTCGCCTAATTCTCTCTCTTTCTCTCTCTCTTTCATATCTATCTAGCTCTCTCTCCTCTCTTTTCAAATCCCGCTCCCTATCTTTTTCACGACTACTTCTATCATATTTTTTACCCTTATCAGCAGAGCCAGTTTCAAGTTTATCCAGCTCACTTGAGGGCTTGTTTTCACTTGTCTCGTCATCATTTTTATCTTCATTGCTGTCTGCAACAATTAAAGCAAAAGAAAAAACAATCAAACAGATAGTACATAAAACCTATCATACAACCTATCTCATTATGCGTAAAAATGTTCCTTGTAATTGTACAAAAGTTAGAACTATAGCCAAATGATAATGTTCATTCACAGCAGAAGAAAAATTATCAATTACTGACATTTGTGTGACAAACAAAGAGGCATGGTGAACACCATACCTCTTAATATCACAAGCATTACCCACACAATTAGACCAGAAGTGTTTGTTAAAAAATTTGAAGATATCTACCTAAAAATAGGCCAAAACCTATGAAGTGAATGGTCAGCCTTCAGCAAACATAACAAAAAAAAGCTTTCGATTCAGATTACTAATTATCGCATATTCATACAAATTAAGAAAGGTGAAAGCATTATTCGTAGAAAGTTCATATGAAATTATAAATAATAAGTTAAAGCTTTGTCAATCTACAGAAGACAAACCATTTCTCACAGCATCTATATCAGAATCTACGTCTTTAGATTTGGTAGGTACTTCATTGCTTGACCTTGCTGCAACATTAGCAGAAGACTGTTCCCACGGAAGAGGAGGAAGAGGCCGATTTTTCATTCTCTCTTCTATCATGCTTGTCAGCTTCACCAAGGCTTCTTTATCAGCGTCCCGGTCATCTTCTGTCACAATACCAAACTTATGAGGATCTTTAGTATCTTCGTCAACAGTATCACTACTATCAGCTTTCGGGTCCTCTGGAGCGAGATTCAAAGATATCAACTCTCTCAACTCCAGGAGTAATTGCAGTGTCCTTTTTAGCACCTTCAGCTTCAGCTTCAGCTTCTTTAGCCTTTCACGCTCAGTCTTTTTTCAACATAATGTTCCAAATAGCCTCTCGTAGCTTGATTGACATTTAGCTGTTTGAAACATCAAATCATTGACAAAGTTAAAAGAACCTTGTTGACAAGCAAAACATCAATTGTTCAGCTCAAGAAAAGCAAAGGTCGGATGCATGTAGACACAACAGATACATCTTGAACAATGCATGCTAACACACTACAATACAGTCGACCTCACATGCTCACACACATGCACAAACAATGCATGTAAACTCTTGATTGTGACCACCAATAACCACATACACATTTATAGAAATTTATTTGATGGTTAAGAAGAGAACTTTTGAGATAGTGAATCAAATAAAAAAAACGAAATGAGGCAAAAATAAACTGGAGCAGCAAAAACATTCCAAGAACAATAGGCAAAAGTTTATACATCCCCCCCAAAAGGGGTTCAAACCACTTCTAGAAGATATTGATTTGAAAGAATTAACCAAACTCCACCAATGTAGGGCATTGCTTGGTCCCAAG
>JAURVB010011161.1:0-29608 GCA_033002965.1 Piper betle
GTAGTATAATTATTAGAGAGAAGTCAGCTCACATTTACTTGATCATGGAGAAACTTGATGTATTCGATGGCTTCATAAAGAACAGATGCTGTATCGGTCTGCAAGATCAATCAATATAAATGTCCTCATTCGAAGATGGGTCGAAGAATTCTGGATCGGATATATTAACTACAAGAGCACAGTAATATTCGAGAAAAGGGAAAGGCGGGTGAATATTGATCGAACCCACCTTTCCAAAAGGCGAAACCAGTTGTTGAAGAGCAGTGATTCGGTCTCCGAGCTTCTCTTTACGGACCTGAAAAGGAAACTGGAAGTTTTATCAACCCCATTTCTGCAACATAGATGCAAACTCGGAATCCATATCGCTTCAAAAAGTGAGCTAAATCTATCTCACCTTAAAGGTGGGCAATGGCGACGGTGTTTCCACTCGAGGTCTTTTGAACGATCCCTCGCTGCTCGTCGCTTTCTTTGTCGTCATGGAACAAGAGTCACGAATTTCCTCCCCATTTCTCTTTGAGATATATCATATCATTCATCACACACAAACAAACATATATTCAGTGCAAAGTAGACTTTACCAACTAGTGATCATCCCAAGGTTGTAACAAAATTTTATTTGTTTACCTTAACAGTGGAGAGATTAGTACAACTTGGTTTCTCTTCTAAAACGTTGGTGAAGATCTGTGGCTGAGAACATTGAGGTGGCGAGTACAAACTAGCCTTGTCATCACTCATGGTGTTCCAGAAATTAGAACTAGCAGAGTTGGAAAGATGCAGTTCGTTATTACTCGCTTGCTGCTTTGGAGGAGAGACCTTGAGAACTTGAGGCAATATCTTAGGCCAAGACGGCTGGAATTGGTCATTTGATGAGTTGATGCTTGAGTTGTAGCGCATGGCAGTTTGATTCTCCAAGGAAGATTGATGAGTCGACAGAGAATCGGGTTCGAATAATCCTTGAAGAAAAGGTGATGGGTATCCGAAAGAAAACGAGCTCATCGAGTAGGAATTGGATGGAAGGCTCTGGGTTGTCGCACCACCTTCTTGCATCAAATTTTGGCTTGTGTTCAGATGATCTTCTTGTAATCTAATGTAATTACTTGTAGCTCTTCCACTACCACTACATAAGAGATAAGATACTAATGATTAATTACATGAACTTAAGTAAAAAAAAATTGAAAAAGATGATCATGAATCATGGGTATCCTTTTATTTCAAGCAGCATCTGATCATCATCGCATATATATACAAATACCAAATAACTTAATCAACCAAGTTTTTTAATTATCATCAGCAAATAACTTTTTGATCACTAAGATAAAGGAATTGCTCCACAACCGACTACTTAATAACTCTTTTCTTTCCCTTGAGCAAATTAACGACATGTTGATCTAAAGCAGTAAAACTGAATTTCTGATGAATAACTTGGAAAGATGAAAGCTTGCAACCTGGTTAAAAAATCAAAATACTATATCAAATGCACTCACACTAAATAGTGGTTCCAATCCATGGTAGAGCGACAGAGGCCAAACCCCGAGATGGGTAACTCAGAATCAATCAGCACGTTACTGTCGGCAACAGATTCCAACGCTTGGGCTCTTTGGCTGCCATGTACCCCAATCGGATTATTATGGTTGCCGGTATTAGCCGAAGCGGGGTCTTGACAAGAAGACCACCCAAAGGCACCCATCTCGCCAAGACTTGTGGAGCATGGAGAAGACGATCCAGTGAAGAGGCTCCTTGATGAACTCCACCAACTACTGCTGCAGGTTCTGGTTTGGAAGTCATCAGCCATGACCTAGAAAGTTTTGATATATCACTTGGTCGTCACGGGTCTGGTTGTGAAACTAGCATATATGAACCGAATGTCGGATTGGGATTGCTTTATATATATAGACGTAGAAGATGGTTGGGAGAAGACCTTTTGTGGGGTAATACGGAGCAGGAGCAAAGGATTTAACCAGCAAAGGTTGGTGTCCTGGTTTGACATTTACTTATAGAGTATTTGATTCTTTGATTAGACACAACATATATGATTTATGAAATGGTTCCTATCAAATACTACCTGTTCCTTCTTTTCTTTCCAATATTATGTGTTTTCTTTTCTCAATATTCCATTGTCATTCATAAATCTAATCTTAATTGGTACTATTTTTTTTAGTAGTGTACTGTTTGTGCCTGCTCATATGATTCACATATAAATTTTCACTTGCTAAAATTGAAAGATAGAAAATATGCGATTACGGTCTAAATCTTATAGTGCCCTTTATAGTTTTTTCTTTTTGCTTATAGATGCCAACTTGTCCAATAGCATTTTGCATATAACACTAATGTTATAATATATATTACTGGAACAGTTGAGCTCGCGAAATAAAAAAGTATGGCTAAACTTAGGATGGAACCGCACCCTCCTGAATTATCAGAATTATGTTCTGCGACCCAATTTGATAACCAAGACCAAACTAAAACTGAACCAACCACATCAAAATATTTCAGTTCAATAAGCGAATAACCGAATTACATTGCAAATTATAAAAGAATGTTGATTTAATCAAAGTTATATCATTATTTTAATAAGTAATTCTAAATGTATGTATCAATTATAAAAATAATAATTCATCATTAAAATATTACAATTTCATGATAATTAACATAATATATAAATTTTAGAATATTTTTTAAAAGTTCACTTATTTTAATTAATTCAGTTCAGTTTAGTTTCGAACTGAAATACCAATAAATATTTCAGTTTGCCTCTAACTCTTACAAAAAACTAAACCTAATCAATTTGGAACCAAATCGAATGGATAATATGGTTTAATTTTGGCTTAGTTTTTGGTTTGGGGCCAAATTATGTTCACCATTAGTGATTAAAACTTTAACAAATTGATTAGCATGGTCACCTACCAAATGTTTACAACAAAGATCATGCATATCCAGTTTATGCTGGCAGATGAGGATTAGTATATAATTGATATAAACTTGAGCAAATAGTTGATTGATCTTGGCTCTTTCTTGTCAGGGAGGGACACAAATTAAAGGGTGGGACAACCTTATAGCTAACTTATGTCAAGAAAACAATCAAAATAAAAGTATAGGTCAAACCAACTTTGTTGTCTTTGCTATATGAACAACAATTAACTAGTAAAGACTTTTGTTCGGGTCTTGTTTTATAATATTTATTTATTTTATTATTGCCAAGTGTAAAGAGAGGTAGAAAATAATGTCCTTGGCTCAATAGCTTTTGGTGCGTCACAAGTCGTCGACTATTCGGAACTGTTAACTGCCAAAGCCATGATTGGACAGCAGCGGTTATTCTCGAGCGGGTATGCCAAGGTCAGCAGTCAAGTCTTTTAGATCATATAAGGTTTATCGTAATGCATTTGTTTTTATTATTTACTCCGACTTCCAATCGAAAGTAGGCAAGATATAGCGTGAATTATATATATTAAGATAAATTTTAACTTTATAAATACATACCCGTTAAATAATAAAATAGATTATAATAATTTAATATATTCACGCTAGATAGATTATAATTAAATGAGAAGATAAATTATAATAATTTAATTTTTTATTAAATTTTGATTGGTTAAAACTCTTAATTTTAATTAAAAATTAGTATTGAATTTGTCTTTTATTAAGAAGACTAGATAGATTGATAAGTTGTCCAGCCAAGAGTGGCCTATATTATAAATAAATTCTAACTATTGGATAACTAGATAGATTATAATTATAATAATATGATATTTTAATTAAATGAAAAGACGGGCTATAATGGTTTTTTTTATTTTCAGTGTTTGTCGATTGATTGAATATCTTACTTGTCATTAGTGTACTTCAGCTTTCAATCAAATTAGGGTTTGCCAAAAAATTTTTTGCTATGTATTCCCCTTGAGCTTTTTATAATATTTGTAAAATTTTAAATATTGTACTGGTTCTTGTATTGGATTTATAATTAATAATATAGGTATATTTGGTTCAACCGAGTTGAAGACTCGAAGTAGGTTCGTTGGATTTTAAATTATAAATAAAATATTTTATTAGACATTAAAAATAATTTGTATGGTGGATTTTTATTTAAATAAAGGTTTAAAATATTGTATTTTTAATAAAAAACCTTATTGTGGGAAAAAAATGCGAAAATAAAATTCGAGTACAAAGTCTCAACTATGCAAGATGGGACGAAAGTTTGCGTTTAATCGGATCAAATTGACAAATACAATACGATATTTAAAATTATGAATTTAGTTGCTACATACATATTGTTAGGTTATCTAGAATTGATAAATCAATATAGATAGATTGAATTAGTTTTTTTATTTAAAAAAAAAGATAGACGGAATTAAGCCAATTGGAAATGGTGGACTAACTAAGCTCCTACATCATGCTTGCAAGGCAAGGGTCAACGTGGGCCCCAAAGTAAGCGCACGCGCAGGGACAGGCAAGGTGTGCAGTCCCCTCCCCCTGAAAAGAGTCAAAGATGTGGAACGACGGTAGTCTCCTTCCAAATCATTACACGCACACAGTAGCCAAAACGTACACCTCCTTCCTCCCCTCACCTTTCCCCACTTCTTAATTCCCTTTCATGATCCCTCCCCTTGCTCAATTCACAGTTTCACTTCTTTGCTGCTCTGTGACCATTATCTGTTTCTGGGTAATACTAATATCATATATTATGTATGCCCAGCTAGCAAATTTGTTAACCAACTATGCAAAAACAATGACATTGTAATCTGGGGGTATACATATATACATGCTCCTCCGCGATTGGTTTTGGTTACCTAAGAGAGGTTTTTGTAGTCGGTTTGGCTAAAATAGTAGCAATTATAGATTAAGCGAACGACAACACTCATCCACTAGCTCCCACTGGTTGTTTCTGCTTGTCCTCTCCCACTTGCAGCCCCCACCCACATCATAATATTTTACAACAGATAAGAAGGGAGTGGATGCACTTGTTTTGATCCGACTGTCTATTTCTCAGTATTTGACAGACCGTATGCAGATCGACATATGCCGGACAAGGTGTCTTATAACAAAGACTGCAAAACATTTTCTTCTCCCTTTTCATTAAAAAAGTTGCATTGGTGCAATTGGGTAGCGAAGTTCAATAGACCGGTCGACCTTCGTTTCCCCACATGTTTCAGAAGCTTCTCTCAAATCCCAATACATGGCACCCAATTGACCCAGCTAGCTGCTGCACTAGTATATACCACAAGTTAAACAACTGTTTCGCATTCGTTCACTAGTCGAACTGGCAGGAACCATATATTTATATATATCTTGAAAATATATGATGAGACTGTGATGTGATGATGATGAAAAAGATGATTTAGATAACAAAAAAAGACAGCAAAACGTAATTCGACGTTGAAAGGGCCGAACAGGAGGTTGGCAATAACAGATCTTTCTTGCCCAGAACCAAAACCAGACTAAAACCAGGAGAGAGAGGTCGCATGTGGGAAGGGGCCCTGTGTGTAGCAAAGGACACGGGTTGACATTAGAAAACAAAAACATAATCTTTTCTTTGTCAATATGAGTCTGATGAGGCATCGCATTCTAGTCACTCTAGTCAATGGATACAACGTGCTTAGGCCCCCTTCTTTGGTCTAGTAAAGCCGCCGGCCATTATCTCCTCTTCCTCCTTGGCCTTACCCCTCCACCCACAAGTCCAAAAGCAAAATCAAAGCAAAGAACATTGTTCGTTAATGTACTCGACTGCATGCATCTTGTCCCTACGAAACTGATACATACAGCCACTTGCAACAACTTGGTAGCTCAGAGACGTGCAGGAACATTGCAATCTTAATAAAGACTTACATTTACACAAATAAATCCCAATGCAATTAGTCTATGTTACGCAAGTTTGTCGTGTTGAGTGCAAAGTGGGATTTAAGATTTTGTCGTGAAAGATGGGTAGATGTCAATGTCGGGTGTTCTTTTCTAACATACCAGTCTGAAATTTCTGTGATCACGTACAACAATCTTTCTGAAGAAGTTTACGAGATTTTTCACCTCACGATGAGATTAAGACTTGAGATGAGTGACTTTTGCTTATATATGGTCTGATCTTCTGTTGTGGAGTAGAACCGTAGTTTTAAACTCTTTTTTAATTCTAAAAATTCCCTTGAGTCAAGATTCTACCCTGTAGGTAGTTTGCTAATTATAAGTCAAATTTTATAAATGACTCTATATATTATAATTCTGTATGCACAGTAGACGAAAGCACATTCGGATTTGTATACTGACCTACATTTGCACTTCTTTTTGCTTTTACTGTACTTTTTTGGACTTGCCTCTTGTGGGCCATTTACAAACGCAGTGAGGATCTCCACCCATGCTTTTTTAAATCTTAATATAAATGTGACAAATGTACCGGGAAAATATGTCCATAATTGGTAGATTAACTCTAATATCATATTAAAGTGGATCCATAGTTTTCTATCTACAATGACTATCTATTTTATGAGGTTTAAAAAACTATATATATATACAATATATCAATCATCTCATATAGATATATAAGACAATTTTAACATTTTATAATTGATTCCTTGAGTCAAGTTATTAAATTTTTTTAAATGACTAAATTAATATGTTTAAGTAATATAAATTATATATTTGTTAATTTTAATCATCAAAAGAGCGTCATGCTAAGTTGAGTCCAAATTTCGAATTTTTTTATTGCGAGTATACCTAGAACACATAATGGAATTAGTCGTCCTTGGCGAGCTTTGACAGTAGGAGGAAACTTGGGTAACTCGACGAGTAGAAATTGACCTCGTTGGTGAGTCATAAGCCATTGTGGCTTGATTTTTTCCTTTTCTCAGCATCATCATAGTGGTTTGAAACATGAAACCTCTTCAAGACGCGGTTTGAATAAAAAGGAAAGCTTGTGTAAGTGTGAACTTTTGTATCGCCCTTTATATATTAAAATTTTAAATATTTTGTTGGTTATTGTTATTATCAAATATATAGTCAGTACAAATTAAAATGGCAAGAAAATCTAAATCCTACGAAGGGAGCACATGATATCTATGCGCACACATATACAAGAAGTGGAATAATTTTTCTTCTATTTTCAATTCGATGGCCTTCTATTAATCAAACCTAGTGTGGAACAACAAAGGTCAACAGTTGATTTGTCTTGAGAATATTACTGCGACTTTGACTTGTGTTTTAGAATTTTGATGGTCACCACAAGTTGATCATGTTTGTCTAATGGAGTGCTGTAACTCATGCATGTCATTATATATACTAATACAAAAATTCCAGACGGGGACGGCTCCACATTCTAAAACGTAAAGTTGACTTGAATTTTAACTCCAAGTCTACTTAGAATTATTTATATTATTTTTTAAACAATAAATTGGTAATTTTGATTATAATATATATATATATATATATATATATATAATTAATCTATTATAAGTTGTTTACAGCCCATTCTCGATCATACGATAGCCCTTGAGATTTGTGAGGTCATTACATAGTAAAGAAGTGTTCAAGCTTTCTACTTAGCAACTCATATATACTAAACAAATTCTTGCACTCTCTCTCTCTCTCTCTCTCTCTCTCTCTATATATATATATATATATATAAAATACTTTATATAGTACTTCAAATTGATAAATATATAATCTATATTCTTTTAAAATATTAATGTAGTTAAATTAAAATAAAAATAACTTATTTTTAAAACATGTAATATTACCGGTAGACCCATGAGTCAATTATAATAAAATCTATTATTAGTGTAAAACCCTAGCTTTGAATTATGGTTTTACCTACTTGTTGACTTTCCCGGTTTGGGTAAGTCTCGAGTCAATTTGAGTTGGTTCAAGCTAGCTAACTTTCAGATTATGAATATGAACCCAAATAATATTATGAACATGTTATAGAGGTTGAGTATACTAGATATATAAATGATAGATTCAGTAATGCTATAACAAAATATGAGCTATCGGTGCATATATGAGGTATATAGATTTCTTTGCTTGTGTTAGCTCAAGGTTTTAGGGCTAGATTAAGACCTTTGCAGTATTTAATACCTGTTTGCACTTTTTTAGGGTATTTCTTTTACATGCATATGAAGGATTTTAAACTACTAGATTGCCATGTGGGCCTAGTTTGATTTAAATATCAAATTTTCCTCTGATTGAATTCAAGGTTTCAAGGCCCATTTAGCTTTCTTACTTATATTTTCATCCATAGAATCAAATTTAAGCATCGAGTCAGTTTTGACTTTTGACAATTTCGATTAAAGCTTTATATATATATATATACCCTAGGTGGACCCTACTAAGCCCACAAGTTGTCGGGCATTTAGATCATGCCACGTGGCAAGATCTAGATGGTCCACAACAGCCCTAGCATTGGCCCTCTTATTTTCTTGGTATTTTCCCCACATTTTTGAGGATTTTCCACCCCTAGTGCCAACGCCACTTTGGTTTGCTGTCGGCGAGTCTCCGACCCTCCTTCGACCACTTGAGCGGTATGATCATGACTGCCTTGTGGCAGGCTATCGACCAAGACCCTCCACCAGCTATGGAGCTACTGTAGTCTCCACCAACGACAACACTTTTTTAGTCAATTTCCACAGCCGCTCCTACCTTTCAGGCCATTTTCCGGAGCTGGCAATGCCGACCACCTAGATCCGGCGACAACACTATTTTAGTCGGTTTTCACTTTTGCTCCTACTTTTTGGGCCGTTTTTCGGTGCCGGCGAGGCCGATCCCCCAGATCGATTCCCCTCATTGAGGCTGACATTTTGACATAACCTCTAACCTTTGTCGTGGTCGCGATTGCCGTCGACGATGTCGCCACCCTTGGGGTTGATTTCCCCACTTTCCACCCATTTTCCAGTCAATCACCAGCCGAACATTGTCTACCACCACCTTAGACAGCCAACATTTTGAGACCAGCCCCGCCTGTCAGTAGCTACTCGGCGGCGATTTCCATGCATTTTTGCTAATTTTTGTCCTGCCGGTGGCTGGGCTCCGTTGGTGACTACCGTAGTCACCACCACCCTGTCGTCCTCTGTCAATCGCAATCGGCAAAAGCCATCACCTCGCCGCCGTCGGCATATTCTGGCAACGGGTACCAACAGCCCGTTTGGTGCCCATTTGCCCATGGCTGCATTCGCGTGTCCTCGCCCTCGTTCTCGTGCCCCCATCCGTGACCGTGTCCATTGAGTCTAGCCCAATCCGACCTTGTCTGGTTCAGCAATTGACTCGGCCGAATTGACTTGGCTCATCTTGGTAATTCAGCCGTTTTTGTTTGTGAACGCATCCATCGAGTCTAGTCCAATCCTAGTCTAGCTCCTTTTTCAGCCATTTTTGTCCATTTTCAGCAATTCAAGACTTCCTACATTTGTTTAGATGCATATTAACAATATTTGGTATATTTTGATGTTATGATTATTTATTATTTATTTATTTATTTTATTCATTTATTCATAATTGTTATTTCTTGTTGTTAATTTATTTGTTGTATATGATGCATGATTATATGGTCATTTATTGTTATTGATGATTGTATTTACTTATTAACATTATTTTATTCATTTTATCATATTTAATTAATTAATGAATTAATATTTAATTACTCTCTCTCATGTTATTATTTATTTGTATTTAGCCATATATTTATATATTTGATAATTATTGTAACACTCCGATTTCTGTACCCCTACAAACCGAATCAGAAAGGTTATGATCAAGTCGAGTCCTAAATGAATTAATCTGTAAGACTCGAGCGATAAAACAGATTGAAATAACCCTCTTGGTGTCTCGATAATAAAAGACATTACTAAACATACATAAAAATGGATCTAAGTACTGATAAAAGTATGAAATAAAATAACGACGTGTTGAGCACAAGTGTGTGTAGCATCTATCTGTCCTTCCACCAAAGCCAACCAAATACAAAAAAATAAGACCAACGAATATTACTGGTACGAAAAATAATTAGTAAAAGCTAAAAAGTGGAAACTAATTTCCACAGGGAAAGAAACAACGTATATAATCTCCATGGGAACACACAAAGGACATCTATTGAGGAGCCATCAAGTTGTATACTCGATAGCATCCCAAACTGAACTGGTGTCATGTCATTCTTGGCAAATGCCTCTCTTGGCAATAACAGTCTCATTCTCAAGGAAAAACACATAACCTAGCCTCTTTCCTGTGACGCCTCGAATCTGGCCCACTCGCGAATCGAACCAGACTGTCACGAGTCCCAAGTGGAATGAGTGGATCTACTCTCAACGTCTTAAGATAGTAGATGTCAATCACTTCTAACACTACGACGGCTTCCACTAAGATGGCTCCTGCTATGGCAGTTTATCGAGCATGGCTCACTGGGATTTCCTTGAGGTAATGTGGCTATAGATCGGCTAGACACTGTCTCGCTGTGAGCATGAGTAGGGCTAGCTTGTCTGGGAGAAGGAGGTAATGGAGCTCTATTCCATGTACTTCAAGTTCTTACCATGATTATCCCTATTCACTGATCCAATCCTGAAAATACTACCACACTACCCATTGGTGAGATATCTATAAATCAAAGACAATAAAGATAGAAATATATACCTGCTAGCTTGACTTGGAGCAGACTTTGTACACACATCACGTATGAAAATATCTACCAACTTAATCGACTGAGAGTGGCTCTGATACCAAACTGTGACACCTCGAATCCGGCCAGCTCACGAACCAAACTGGACTATCACGGGCCTCAAGTGGATCTACTTTTGGTTTCTCAAGATGGAAGATGTCAATTGCTTTGTATGGATGAATGCATGGAACCCTAACATTCTACTACATGGATGACATGACATCCAATTTTCATACCAAAATAATTGCGAAAAAAATCAATAAAATTTTATGAAATAAAACAGACAGAGCTTTCCATAATGTACAATTAAAGGCCACCCTGTCAAAATAACGTGTATAAATATATACATCAATATACATTTATCGCATCATATTTTTCACATAAACATTTAATTCTGTCATATAAAAAATATTCTCAACATTTAGGTCTTGACCCACCTGTTCATTCTATTCACATTTCACTTTTCACACTAATATATGTTTCAAATCATAATATCACTATCCATTTTTATTCACCACAATATTTATCAAAAGTATTTTATTTTTTATAATAACATAACAAAACAATTAAAATAGCTAAAACAAACATTCGGTCGGTGCGCATGTGTGTGAGTGCAAAGCAGGTCATTGCTTCCATCCAAACTGGCGTATCCAGTATTTAATCCTCACCTACATATATATAAACTTCAACATTTCTCTGGGTGTGAGGAACTCCAAATGCGAGTTGTCAGAATCCCTTGAGAGTGGAACAACCTGCTCACTAATTCAAAACCCGTTTTGACTGGCACGTGCACCCACTTATGGTACGTGAGAGTCAATTTTCCCATCTCTCACCTTACTAATAACTCAATAAAACTATAAATAGGTACGAGAAGGATTTATATAATATTCCTGAAGGCGAATGCGGTGGATTGTATTTTCGAAATCAAACTCGAGGGTTATAAATCCAGAAAATCGAATGATTAAATGACCCGGGTTAAGTAGGATCCGAGAAAATGCTACTTATCCCGCCCTGCACTTAATAAAATAATACACAATATAATAGAGCGTAAAAAAAGGAACAAGTTCTAAATGGATCTAGTAGAACCTCCAAGCGTGTCCTCACGCTTAGGCGACGAGCTCTTACTCCATGCCCACACAACAAACTAAAAGCTAATGCCTACTAACTAAATGATGCATCAAACATCCTATACTATACACACACTAATCATACATCAATCCACACCATATATTAATCACACATAAGTTTTCTTATGCTACGTTGCCTTAGATTACGATAATTACTTAGTTTACCTAATTAGTTCATTAGCATCCATTTTAATACAATTCAATCAAGCAAATTCATATTTTTATTTACAATAAAAATATCTAATACATCAATTCATCAATCCTAGCATGTTGTGCTAACAATTATCAATTTTAAATAATTAAATTGGGGGTAATTATACCTCGTGTCGTTGGCAATCAACGATGACTAGGGTTTCATTGTGTGTCTCGGGGTTGAAATTTGGCTCTCATCGGAGTCTGAAGTTCGATCGGGTTCGACTGGATGAGTTTGGCAAAAGATTCAATGAATTCCAATGAATCCGGTTTTTTGGTAGTTTTTGGCGGTTTTTGGCTATTTTTGGCAATTTTCCAATAACTGTGCCGGTAGCGGATAACTGGCAAGATGGTGGTGGTATGGGGTACTATTGCCACCGGCTCGGCAAGCCCGACACGTCTAGAGCGTTGACGAGGTCGGTAGAGGTGGTGGCCACTCATAAAAAGGGTAAAGCAGGGGCGGTCAGTGGTGGGGTGACGAGATCTAGCCAGGATGGGTAGCACTGGGCTCCGCTCCGGTTGGGGAAGATCGTGGAAGGGTCGGCGACATCAAGGCGGTGATGGTCATTGACAGTGGAATCAGCGATGGGAGCACAGTACTAGGGCACGGCTCCCTCGGGTCATGGAGGCCGGGTGACAGCCAGGGGCACTCGGGGTGGCTCAGGGATGTCGCGGCGAGGCTTCGCAGCATCAATTGGCGGCGGCGGCGGCGGTGACAAGCAAAGGGGTGGTGTCGAGGGGAAGAAATGGTTCAGTGGTGATATCATAAGTAAAACTTGACTCAACTTTTACTAGAGTAAAAAACAATAACTAACTCGTAATAATTCCTTAAAAAAATCCAAAAAATAAAGAAAAATCCCATAAAAATATAATACACACCAAAATATCACAATGACATGCTTTATAACTAATAACCCATATAACTACTATGTAACGTATCCTAATGTGCTATTCGACCTAAAAATAATTCTACGGTTTAATACTAAAATTAAAAAGAATCTGGGTGTGCTCTCATATATTCTGATAACTCATTTTGCTACTATCTTACTAACATTATCATTATATATTTGGGCACACATGACCCCTCATGGTTCATAACACATGATTAGTCTCGGCTCATCACACGTATTCTAAAATTGACTTATCTGAAATATCAGTCAAACCGACCGGTTTAGACTATAAAACCCTAACTCGGGTCACAGGTTTTACATCTCCAAACCTCTATATAACACCTAGGCAAGAGCGCAATGACAGAGTACTCGCAAGCACTTGCCTTAATTACCCTTGGATATCACAAGTCTAGACATGCACTGTACATAACAGTCCCGTCTACTCCACGCTTTTTGGGTGTGAGGAAGCTCAAGACATTGAGATGTTAGGATCCTTTGGGAATGGAATAACCCTCTCACTAATCCAGTGTTTGTTGTGGCTTGCGTATGCACCCGCTCATGGTATACACAAGGTCAAATACACCACCTCTTGGTTTACTAAAAACTCAATAAAAATAATATATAGGGTTGGGAAGGTAATCATACAAGTAGGCCTAAAGACAACGTGAGATGGAGCTAAGTTCGAAAATAACCCGATGGATGACATCCTTGAGGGTCATTAATCACAGAAATAAAATACATATAGATGGCTTGGTTAAGTGGGATTTTATAAATTAACTATTTAACAGGTCATGAGATTTAAAAATCAAATCACGATAGACTTAAACTGTAAAACTGAGAAGAACCCTAACAGACATGCAGTCCAAGCTCCAAGCATATCAACACATATATTACTAGCTCAAACTCTAGGACCCACTTCGAAACCTATTACAAAGAAAAAGACTTTATATAATGCATAGTTGTGGTGTGTGTTCATATTAACAAAAACCAAACTTAAATAAAATGAAAATGCAAAGAAAATAACCAAATACTACTTGACATAAAAATAATAAATAACTAAAATAAGTCAAATAAATAAAAGAAAAATACTAAAATAATAGTGGACAAGTAACATCAATAAAAATAATCAATAGTAAAGAACATTTTAAACGTCCATGAAAATAAATAATTAATTAAATAATTAATAATTAATTAAATAAATAATAAATAAATAAACTCATAAATATATGGATGAATAATGAATACGTAAAATAAATGAAACACTATTCATAAATAACGATGATAATATAGTTAATACTAAATAAAAATGGGACTAAACACGCATAAATATTGACCCATACATGAGTAAGTAAATCAATAAATAAATAAATAATAACAATTAATCATGAATAATATTAATATAAATATCAAATATATGAATATACAACTAAAGACGTATAAAGAATAATGTGAGCTATCAAATAAATAATGCTTAATCAATATATTATATTAAATAATATACACATGAACAAAAATAATATCAACAAATAAATACATCATCCATAATAATAAATAATTATACAAGCATTCATCATAATAAACAAATAACAAATAAATAAAATAATCATAATATCAAAATTTTCAAAAAATATGAATATGTACCTAATCTAATATAAAGACTTTCGAATTACTGAAAACGGTCATAAAACAGATGAAAACAGTCCAAAAACTGCTGAAAAAGGCAACTGAGTCATCTAGACTGAACGAGACTGACTAGACATGGCCGAGTCAACTGGCTAGGCTGGACTCGATGGATACAGACACGGGCTGGCAGGTAGATGGACATGAACAAAATTGAACGCGATTGCGGGCAAACGGGTTGGGTGGACGCAACAAGGCACACAAGTGCGATGATCGCCAAATAGGCCTGTTGTGCCCATCGTCGAAAAACTCTAATAGCTGCGAGATGGGGGTTGCTGTCGGTTGGGATTAACGGCCCAGGTGATGGGGAGCGTGATGGTGGTGATGACCAATGAGTCTGGCCGCCGGTTGGCTAGAAAATGGCCAAAAAAGCACCAACATTGCTGCCGAGTAGGTGAAATAGCCATCAGCGGTTGGTGGGGCTAGTCTCAAAAGTTCAACCTCTATGAGGGGAAGTCGTATGGGGGATATGGTTGGTGGGTTTTGGCTGGTGACTTCTCAGAAAATGGCTGAAAAGTGACGGAAATGCTACAGGGAAAGTGTGAGTCATTGGCGGCTATTGTGGCCACGGCGGAGGTCAGGGCCAGACTCAAATGAAAAGTTTCGAAGAGGGAAGCCATCTGGGTAGTCGGCCTCGCGGGCGCTGGAAAGTGGCTCGAAAGGTGGCGACCGCAGGGAAACCAATTGACAAAATGTTGTTGGCAGTGACTGCGGTGGCCTCGGAGCTGGTGGAGGGTCTCGTTTGACTAGACAACAGCGAGGCAGTCACGGTGAAAAATCCGAAATAGTGAGAGAAAAGAGCTAGGTATTTTTCTCTTTTTGCTAAACAATCTAGATCTTGCCATGTGGCATGATCTGGTCTTCTAGCCGACTAGGGAATCTAGTAGGGTCCACCTAGGATATATACAGTATGTGAATATGAACGGAAAGCTTGGATTGAGACCGACAAAAGATGAAACTAACTCAAGCCTAAAAGTGACTCTATATACGGAAATCAATGCAAGAAAGCTAAATGAGTCTCAAAACCCTTAACTCGATCAGAAAAAAATCTGAGACTCAAATCAAACTGGGCCTACAAGGCAGTCCAAAAATCCCTATGATGAATGTAAAAGAGGTACCCTGAAAAACCCAAATGGATACTAAATGCTGAAATGACCTAGATCTAGCCTTAAAACCCTTGGCTAACACAAGTAAAAACTCATATACTTGGTGTATACCTAATAACTCATGCTCTCCTATAGCATAATTGAAGCAGATCATCTATATATCAAACATGCCCACCCTCCATAACATATTCATATGGCCATCTTGGCTCAATACTCATCATCTAAAAGCTAAACTAACTCGAACCGACTCGAGACTGACTGAAATCAAGCAAGGCAATAAGCAGGTAAAACCCTAACCCGAAGTTGGAGCTTTACAGTTATATTGCTATTACTCATGATAAATTGTTGTTAACTATTATTCAGTTATTAAATTATTTATTTATT
This sequence comes from Piper betle, assembly GCA_033002965.1. NCBI lineage: Eukaryota > Viridiplantae > Streptophyta > Magnoliopsida > Piperales > Piperaceae > Piper > Piper betle. The sequence goes on from JAURVB010011161.1 coordinate 15,992, forward strand.
CATTAATTTACTTACTCGTGTATGTATTAATATTTATTTAGTATAATTTATATTATTATCATTATTCATGAATAGTATTTTTTTATTTTGCTTATTTATTATTCATCCATATATTTATGAGTTTATTTATTATTTATTTTTTAATTATTTTTTCATGGACGTTTAAAATATTCTTTATTCTTTATTATTTTTCTTCATGTTACTTGTCCACTATTATTTAAGTATTGTTCTTTTATTTATTTGACTTATTTTATTTATTTATTGATTTATTTGTTTATGGCTTGCACATGCCTTGTTTTGTGTGTTCAGGTGTTTAGTTGTAGATATTTGCTTTCTTCATGATGAGCACACACCACAATCATGCATCATATAATATTGTCAGTCCTTTACTTATGAGTGAGTTTCGATATATAAGTTTCAGAGTCCAAGCTCACCGTAGATGTGCCAATATGCTTGGAGTTTGGACCACAGGTCCATTAGGACTGCTTTTTAGATTTACCGCTCTAGTCTATTGTGATTGATTTTTAGATTCTAGGACGTGTTAAGTGGCTATTTTATTGGACCCCACCTAACATGGACCATCTAAACACATTTTACTTTTGTGATTAATAACCTTTAATGATGAGATCCCTCGTTTTGCTTTTGAACTCAACTCCACCTCACGTTACCTTTGCGCTTACTTATATTATCCCTTTCCCAACCCTTTATATAGTTTTTATCAAGTTTTCAGTGAGACGAAAGTTGGCGGAATTGACCTCACGTGTACTATACGTGGCTGCATACATAGGTCACATACGCAGGTCGCAACAGGTTCTGGATTAGTAAGAGGAGTTGTTTTATTACTTGAGAGATCCTAATATCTCTATGTCTTGAACTTCCTCACACTCTGAGAGGCATGAAGTAGATGGGTATTGTTGTCTACAATACATGTCTAGACTTAGGGTATTAAAAGGTACTAAAGGTGACTATTAGAGAGTACTCGCCCATTGTGCTCTTGGTCAAGAGTTATATAGAAGTTTGGAGAGGGCTTACGATATGTATTTTTTTCCTAGAGTGAGACTAGTTATTATCAAGAGTGGCATTTGCCAAGAGTGACACAATGCCAATTTAGCTAAGGATGCTATTGAGTCTGTAGCTTAATGGCTCCTCAGTAAATATTTTTTGAGTGTTCCAATGGAGATTATATACGATTTTTATTTTCTTGTGGAAATCAGTTTCTACTTGCTAGTTTATATTAGTTATTGTTTTAGACCAATAACATTCATTATTGATATTTATCTCATTATATATGTAGGTCTTGTGTGTCGGGTTGGCTTTGATGGAAAAATAGATTGATGCATACACACACTTGAGTTAGGTGTGCTGTTGTTTTCTTTCATATTTTTATCTTATACTTTAATGTATTTTTATGTATATTTAGTAATGTCTTTCTATTCTTGAATACACTCATAGGTGTTGTTTTCGATCTAATTTTCTCGTTCGAGTATTACAGATTAATTAATTTAGATATGACTGGACTTGATTGTAACAGTTCTGATTCGGTTATTGGTTGAACCTGATTCTTGGTGTTACAACTAGACTCGTAAAATCATATAATATAACTGATGGGTGAGGATTTGAAGTAAAAATAAAAGGTTTGAAACTATTATTGATATCTATTCGCATCATTTAAATGAAAAAGAATTAAGGGGCAGGAGAATGTCCTGAGGAAATATAGAGCATTAGTATATACTTATAAATAAATTTCTCGTTCAGACTTGACTCTAAATGTCTCGTTAACTTGCATCGCGTTATATTAACAACGTACATTATTAACTTGCATATATTTTAAAACATTGTAGTTAGTGTAAGCAGTAGTAAAATAGGTAGATATTGATGCACGTTATATTCAATGTCAAAATGTTGGGTTTTTCCATTTATTAGTTATTTACCAATGAAGGTTAAACTTATTTAATCTGAAACAATAAGATAATACAAAATTATTTACCTTGTATACGTAGTAGAAAGGTAGCCTTCCAGTATATATAAAATTATAAATTGAAAATTATCTATTTTCCATGAGTTAAAGTACACTGTAAGAGTTATCTCACACGAATTATCAAAACCGTATTTTCCATTTTAACCCGACACATATATTTATAGAGAGTTATTTGGATGTAGGCACATGATAAGCTACTAATTTGCTATAAGAATGCCAAAGACACGTACATTAGCATACGTTAAGAACTTAGGATCGGCAGATTTTCCATGAGAAGGTTGGTGTTGATTAGTAGCAACCGAGTGCATAGATAGTGGGGTTGGCCAAATCTGCTCTGCAATTCCAAGTCTTGGTAGAAAGATGTAATCAGGTTTGGTTCGTCTACTTCGCTGTAAGCCAGCATGCAGCTGGTCGACTTACTCCCTTTCCAGGTTATATACACAGTTCTGACCTTGGGACTAAAATACACGCTAAAATTTTTTTTCCGAACAAGACAAGTTCCAGAGTCTTAACAGACCTGGATAAGAACTTGGAACGTAGGGACTTGAATTTTAGAGATGAGCTTAGATGTAGGGATGTAAATAAGTTAAACTTACTCGCAAGTATTTTATGTTTGGCTTGATTCAACTTGAATTCGTGCTCGTTAATTTTGTGCTCAAAAAATACTCAGTTCGAAATGAATAGCTCGTTGAATAACGAATAGAGTTTGACTTAAGGAGTGTTAGATTTGGTTTGGCTCGAAACTCGATTTCAATGTGTTTAAACTCGAAAAAATACTCCGTTCGACTCGGCTCGTCAATACTATTAAGGTCGCAATAAACTTATATAGTGTTAGGAAAAAAATTTAATCCTATATAAGTTGAGCAAGAGCCTAACACAAATATTTGCTCAGCTAAAGTTTGGTTCAAATTTGGCTCGAAAACGTAGCAAGTCAAACTTAAATACCATAAATTTTGAATGAACTCGACTCGACCCATAATTAATCAAAGCTCGTCAAACACTCAAACATGCTCGTTAAAAATCATGTCAAATTAAAAAATATCCTTTCTCGGCTTAGACGAAGGAATAACAAAAAGTCAATTTCAACTATGGAAGAGGTAGGCAATATAGTGGGTACCCAAGAATAAAATTCTAAATAGATCAATCTCCTGATCAATGTTGACAAGTTGTATTGGAGTAATAATCCCGTAATTAACCGCATTGAGCCATTACAATCAACTCATAACTGTTTGGGGAGATGCCAGATTAATTAAAAATACGTTATATATAGCTGCATGTTGTCATGCAGGAGATATAATAAACTCAACACTCTTTTTTTATTAATTTGGGATTATTTTTATGTGAAGTTATAAAACTGCTCTAATGCTTATACTTTGCTATTCTAAAGCTTAGACAAAAGGGGATTAAGGTTGGTGTCAGTAAGGGCATCCAGACCATTCAAAATTTTGTCGTCTTTAATTCACAAGATCCTAATAAGTGATGAATGTCGCGGAACACTCATTTTTATTTATCAAGTGAAAAGAGAAAAAAATATTCATGTAGAGTATTTTTTATTTTCAACCTTACTCTTGAGGGCATTACTGACTTAATCACAAAAAAAAGTCAATTAAAAACTTTCAACTAATATAAAATAAAAATAAAAAAATAAGGGAAAAAGTTATAGAATTAAATTTTAACAAAGGACATGCTTGAAAGGATGTTAAAATAATAAGGATGTCAATGATACTTAAATGTAATAAGATATTTATATCATAAATAAAAATGTATATATTATCTCAAAAATGGGCTCAGCCCACTTCTCATACTATAGGCTCATGGGCAAATAGCCCAATAAGGGGCGGCCCAATTTTCCCGCTAAATAATTCAAAAAAAAATTGGCGGCAAATTTCCCCTCTTTCCGCTCTTCTCCGCCGGCAACTCCGACGCCGCTCCTCCGGCGGCTTCGTCGGAATCTCATTCGATACTTGATACATCGGAGGAAGTCGGGGTGGTCGGAGCGGCGGCGCGAGTGGGCATCCAGAGAGAGAGACGAAGGGGCATGGCGCGCGACGACACGAAGCTCAAGTCGGGGAAAGCGGCGTACAAGCAGGCGGTGGTGAACGGGAATCGGCATGAGGAGGCGCGGTGGGCGAACGTGATCGGCGACATCTTGAAGTGCCGGGGAGAGTACGTCGAGGCCCTCCGCTGGCTCCGAATCGACTACGAGGTTTCCACCAAGTACTTGCCCGAGAAGCACCTTCTCCCCACTTGCCAGTCTATGGGGAAGTCTACCTTCGTCTCCAGCAGTACCAGGAAGCTCTCTATTATCAGGTCATTTCAATCACCTCTTCTTGTCATGCAACCTAGCTATTACGAAAGGCTCTATTGTTGATTATTTGCTCTTGTTTTAGTCGAATGCCTCTTGCCTATCTTAGAAAAATGGGTCATTGACGATAGCTGCCCGCAGATTTCTTCGATTTCCATCAGGGTTTGTCTCATGTGGATACGATTTTTGCTATAGTTAGCTATCCACACATGTATGAAATCATTTAGGGAAAAGCAGATACATATTATCCTATTTTTCGGTTATTCGTCCTTGAATGATTGCTTCCCAGAAAAAATGCATTTGAAATTTGGGAGGATAATGATGGGGGAAAAAATGTACAAAAAGAGTCACTGTTGATGTTTGCGAAATATCCTGCCGCGAATATATTCACTCCTTTTTTGAAAGGGTTTTAGGGTTTATCTAAATTATGTTGGGTTTTGTATTAGCTGCCCTCCACACTGGTATAAAATCATTAGGTTTTAGCTTCTCTATTTTGAAGAATATGGTCCTACTTCTGATCATTCATCCATAAATGATTGCTTTACAGAAGAAGCATTTGGAGCTTGCTAAGGAAAGCGAGGACTTAGTTGAGGAGCAGAGGGCTTGCACGCAGCTTGGGCGAACTTACTATGAGATGTTCTCTAGCTCAGAAAATGATCACTATTCAAAACGTACTGCAAAAAAGAATTTCAAGATGGCTTTGGAACTCGCTCGCAATCTTAGGACTAAGCCTCAACAGAAATCTTGTTTTCTCCTGAAAGAATATATTGATGCACAAAACAACCTGGGAATGCTGGAAATGGATCTTGACAACTTTGACGAAGCTGAAAGGATTCTTCTGGAGGGCCTTCAGATTTGTGATGATGAAGAAGTGGCCCAATTTGATGATGCTCGGAGCAGATTGCATAACAATCTTGGAAGTGTGTATCTAGAACTGAGAGCATGGAACAAAGCCAAAGAGCACATTGAGAAGGACATCGTAATCTGTAAGAAAATCTGCCATTTACAGGGAGAGGCAAAGGGGTATATTAATCTTGGTGAATTGCATTACAGAGTTCAAAAGTATGAGGAAGCTCAACTTTGTTACAGTAAGGCACTTGACATTGCAAAAAGCTTGGAAGATGAGGATGCATTGGTGGATCAAATAAATCAGAATATTGAAACTGTAAAAGAAGCATCTAAGGTTTTACACGATATAAAGATCGAAGAACAAAGGCTCAAAAAGCTGGCTAGAAAAACAGTCATTGCAAAGGGAAAGTCTAATGAGCACAAGTGTCTCCTTGACCAATGTGCATCACTTGATCTTCTCATCGAAAAGTCGAGCATAATATTTATGTGGCCAAATGTAAGTGTACTTCAACTTCCCTGTGTATATCGTCAAAGTTTGTGTATTTTCTTAATCTTAACTAAGTTGAGTTGTTTGGGACAATTTTCATTAAGCATCGTGAATTTGCTAAACGTAAAAAGAGAGTGGCAACTGAACTTTGTGACAAGGAGAAGGTGAGTGATTCATTTCTGGCAATTGGAGAGTCATATCAAAAGCTGAGGAACTTCAGCAAAGCTCGCAAATGGTACATGAAGAGCTGGAACATGTTCAAGTCAATTGGAAACTTGGAGGTAAAAATATTATCTGAATTTTGAACGGATATTAAATTTTATTGCTCAACTCTCATGAACTCTAAGGGGCTATTGTATTTATAAGTCTGAAGGATGTTGTTATGGAAGTTTCTTATTTTAACATTCCCCAAGGGCCTTTGAATGGTGAGTAAGCTGGGCATATGCTGTTGAACAATCACAATTATTGCTAATTTAGTACATTACTACCCAGTGTATGGGCCTTTCAAAAAACTTAACTGCTTTTCTTCTTAAGTAGTTGTTCAGTCAGTCTAACTTGGGTTGGTGTAAGGAAGGGTATCGGAGTAAAAAGAAATTTTGTCATTTGTAATCACATGGATTTTTAGGGTCTATGTTTGCAGCACCCTTAGGGCATCCGGTGGAAGAAGAAGAAGAAGTTGTTCAATCAGTCTCTAAACTTTGTTTAATACATCAGTTGACATGCAGCTTGTATTTGCCTTATTTCATCTCTTATAAATTCCTAAAAGGAACTTGAAAAGGATTAATTGTACCTAAAAGATACGCCTACTTTACTTTTTACTGTGTCTTCATCATTTCCGAGGTAGAATGATTACAAAAAAGATGTGACATGTCAAAATCTAAAATGCGGATGTTTTTAGATATAAAAATACTTGATGATGTCTGAAATTATTTTTTTGCCGCTTAATTTGAATGTGTACTAACAGGGGCAAGCATTAGCCAAAATAAATATAGGAGCTGTTTTGGATTCTGCTGGTGACTGGGCTGGTGCTCTGCAATCTTTTGAAGAGGGTTACAGGTTTCTTTGATTAAAACTGTTGTAGATTCTTATGTGGCGCAGCCCATTTTGAAGTTAATTGTTGAATAATTGATTTGTGAAATGACTTAGTTTTTCTTATTACATCCTTATTTGCGTGGCAGGATGGCATCTGAAGGAAAACTATTGTCAGTACAAATCTCAGCTTTAGATAACATGCACTATAGCAATATGATAAGATTTGACAACATGGAAGAGGCTAGGTAATGTGTTCGTACGATAGGTTTGCTTCTTATACAAGACCACAATAGGTAAATGATGACACATTGACAATGAAGTTACTAGACTCCCTGAATGGTCTCCACCTGTGCTTTTTATTTGGTCAATCTCTTTTGAAGTGCTTTATAGCTTGTACCTTATTGATCATGCAACTAGTTGTGAATCGACAATTTCCATACTACTAGTTTTTCAGCACATCATTAAGAATGCAGAACAATGCTTTTCCTATTTACTTAATAGCTTGGTTTGATAGTGCTGAGATAAATTTATGTGCCCTGTAGGAAGCTGCAGCAGGAAATTAACAAGTTGAAATGTTCTCTAAATGAAGAAGGTGAACCAGGAAATGAATCAACTCAATGCTGCCCAGAAACAGAGCCTGACAGGGGTCATTTGTCTAATCGTGCTTCTGACTCGTGTAACTCACCTCCCTTTTCAACAAGGTTGGAAATGGACCCTGTTGGCATTGAGTCTGACGATGGAAAAGCGAAGGAAAAATTAACACAACTTGCATCAATTGGAAAGAGAATTATTGATCCTGTCCATACAAAGAAAGATTCTTCAAAAGATAATTGTAGTTCACATCAAGTTGGTCGTAAGCGTGTAAGGGTGGTCCTTTCAGATGATGAATTAGAAGATGATGATGCGAGTAGCCTCTCTGCAAAAAAGCTACCAAATTCTTCTTTTGATGATCTGATTACTTCTGAAAAAGGTGTTCATTCTACTATAAGAATCGTTGGTTGGTTAAGGAATTGGAATTTAGTAGGGTTCAGAAGATGTTTTTTTCTGTTTCTTACTGGCTGGATTTTTCCATCTAGAAGCAACTATCTTTAGGTTTCTACCCTTACATTAAATTTAGTAACTGCAATACCTTTTCTGCAGGAAGAGAAGGGGGGAACATAACAATCCAAAAACTAATAATGCTGCATTTGAGGCAAGCTTTCTACTTTCAATTTGATGGTTACTGTGGTCATCTTTTCCTATTAATTATGTAAACGGCTTCTTTAACTAGACCATCACATATCTTATTTTTGCCTAGGGGTTAGCCTCCTTCACAACATTTTTGACAGCTTATTTTTGTTAAGCATCATCCAGCCTTCATATGCTATTCACCCTCTTCTATATGTTATGTAAAACTAACTCAGTGGAAGAATGCAATGAAGATCTAATTTCAGTTTTGTCATTATTTTATGCCTATCTAGTGTCTCAATTTAATGCGTGAGGGATATTGAGATGTCTGCAATTCTTTTTTGCCATATATAAGATATGATTATATGTTCTACCTTGGGGCATGATGAATGTCGTATCTAGATTACCCTTCTACATGAAAAAAGACATATCATGCCTTCTGTCAATTTTTGTCCGAAAACAGGAATTAGAAACCTTTTCAAGGCATCTATAACAGGTTTTAATATGTCCATTAGTAGCTATATTGTAAAAATTGATGCACTTTTTATCAGGATTTGGAGAAGGAAGGGACTAGCTGTGCTCCTACAAATTTTGATGAAAGCACTTGTTCTTTTAAATCTGAAAGCCCAGAGTCCACAGCTCTAAATAGAAAGGTGGTCGGCTCAATTTCACCTCAGGACCTGCCAGTTACTTTTCACTCTGGGGCAAGTGAGTCCAAAAATGATGGCCTTCAGGCCTACAGTAGTTCAGAAGGTCAAAAGGATGCATTTTGCCCTCAAATGAGTAGGGATAGTGTGGAGGAGGTAAGTTGTGTTATTATTTATAATCTGTTATGTGCTTTGTTGATTTGTGCCATCTTATCAAACTATTATAACTATATTACTTCTTATAGTGTGTCTTTGCATACATTAGCTATTATGTTCCGGCTAGAAAAAGCATGTGTAAAGATGTAACTTAGTCTCACTTTAGCTTATTGATCAATCATGTAACCGTGATTATCTGTATATGTGCACAGCATCTGATTCCCTGCAAACTTGTGGAGGAAATGATGTTCACTGACATTACTTGTTGTGCAACTGATGATACACTCGACACTGAAGCCTTCAAAATTCAAATAGCGTGCCTGTACTACCTGCAGCTTTGTGATGAAAGAAGGTCAAAGGGTGGGTACTGACAGTTTTTCTTCCTTGCTTTTTTTCTTTCCTGCCTGAGATCTTGTCTTGTAAGTTTTTGATTTGTAAAGGTTGTTTTGAGCAATGTCACAGGTTCTTGTGAGTATTTTAATCTTGTTGTACCATTGGATGCTTTGTTAAAGCCACAAATGTTCCAAAGCAGTTGCATATTCTTAATCTAGGAGAAACATCTCACCACAGTAACATTAAGATCCAGTTGGGATTTAGATCTCTCTTCCCTCCTTGATGAGGAGAAGATTTGAAAATTTTAAGACGAAGATATTCCTGAGGAGGCACAAAATAAAGAAGAGAAAGTGCATGATTGTTTGTTTTTTTGCTTAAGACCTTGTCGCTAACAAATTCTATTACAGGATTGAAGTACTAATGATTGTGTTGCTTATTTTGTGCTATGTTAGGTTTACTACCCATTATTCAACACCTGAAGTGTGGCGGAAAAATTCTTGGACCATCAGAGCCACTCGATGAAATTAAGGGCTATATTAGCCAAAAAGATTGTGTTCATGTTGTTCTTGATGGTATAATGGATTCTCTCCTTCCTGTCATACATTCATTGTCATATTACATCCTTTCTATGATGTTTCTGTATATAGGAAAGAGTGGGTTGCAGACATTGTAATTGGAGTATATATACCTGTCTCTCCAAACATCAGCTTTTGTGATTGAAAAGTATATGAGCTTTTTGACATAAAACTGTGGTCTTCTTTTTTTGTTTTGCAGGATGGGTTCACAACCGTTTGATAAAACTGTACATTGACCAGTGTAAGAAGTTGTCAGAGTCACCCAATATTAAACTAGTAAAAAAACTTTATAATTTGGAGGTATCAAGCTGGCCAGCTATGTCTATGTTTCAGACTTCTTTCTTCAACTCTTGCCTTATTCTTGTTTTTTCCGGCTGCTATTTTGCATCGAGCCCTCATGTATATCTTACTTTTGCTCTTTTAAGGTTTCTGAAGATGAAGTAGTCATATCAGGCTGTGATCTACAAGATATGTCTATATCACCATTCTTAGATGCACTGCATGAGCGTAAAATAATATCCTCTTTAGACGTGTCACACAATTTGCTCGGTATTGTTCTTTCACCATGTTGATTTGTATTTTTTTAATGGAGAAGCTTTTTAATGATCATTGGGAGGAAGTTAATTGTGCCAGAATGGTGTCTTGTTAATTTCTTGTTCAGCCAATATTAGCTTGTAGTATCTCCTAGAAATGAAGCTGGCTACTGGTACAAATTTTATTCATTGATTGATATAGTGAAAGCTGTCCAACCAAGACTCCCCTAGAAGGGTAATTTGACAGAAACAAGGCCCGACAACAGAGACCAGCCAAACTAATCTATCTCAGCCAGCCAGACTGCAAACATGAACATTGCTATTGATTTTGGGCAACGTTCTTAGGATCTGAACAGAATTCTGCATTTTGCAGGAAATGGTACATTGGAGAAACTTCAGCAAATACTTGCATCGTCAAGCCAAAAGTATGGTGGTCTAACATTAGATTTGCACTGTAATCGATTTGGCCCTACTGCCTTGTTTCAGGTGAATGTATAGTGATTAGTTTTGTCAATCAAGTGCCTTACCTACCAAGCATCTCTGTGACCTCAGAAATTTCCCATGAATTTGCTTTGGACGATAACTATTAGTAATTTGCTATAATGTTTTGCTTTGGATTTACAGATATGCGAATGCAATGTGCTGTTTACTCGACTTGAAGTGCTGAATTTGTCAGAAAATAGGCTAACTGATGCATGTGGTTCATATCTTTCAACCATCTTGCAAAACTGCAGAGTGAAGTTCTTATATCACATTGTTTAATTTAGTCTTTTTACATTTTTTAGCTACACGCAAATGACTTTTTTGGAGCCTAACTTATCCTCATTATTTTGCAGCACTTCACAGCTTAAAAATAGAAAACTGTTCTATCACATCCAGGACAATTCAGAGGATGGCTGATTCATTAGATCATGGTTCTTTAGTTTCAGAACTATATCTAGGTTTGTTTTCTTTGATTTGGTGTACTGGATTACTTTATGTCTATCAGCGTGCTGATTTTTTAATTCTTTCTTTTCCGCTCAACAGGTAGAAACAATCCCATTTCTGGTACAGCTATGATAAACCTGTTGACCAAGCTGGCCTCTTTGAAGAGGTAAGCTATTGGTGCTTGTTCTCCTCTAAAGGCGTGCATCAGGTTCACTCATATGATTTTTTATCTGTTGTAGGATTTCTGAGTTGAGCCTTGATGCTGTGAAGCTAAGCAAACCTGTAGCTGATGCTCTTTGTTTACTTGCCAAATCTTCAAACTTATCATGCTTGATGCTTGGGGCTACAAATATTGGGGCTGTGAGTTCTCACCTTAGTTTGTACTTTAGTTAAAATAAAAGTTGAGCAATTTTTACTTAATATTTACTGCTTATATAAGTTTTGCAGGAAGGCTCGGCTCAGTTGGTGGATGCATTGTCCAGTTCGTCCCAAGAATTGGTGAAGCTTGACCTATCGCGATGTTCTCTGCATTTTCAAACCCTTGCTAAAATTTGTGATAGTGATGGTGTGCTAGCAAATCTTCTTGATCTTAATTTACGTGGAAATGTGCTTGGCCTAGAGGTAGGCAGCTTCTTCTTTTATCTTGATATGTACTTTAAATACTCCTTTTCTCAGAGAAGAAAATGCAGGGAAGCAAGGCAGTCATATCTTTGTTGAAGAACCCTATATCTTCTCTCAGAGTGCTTGTGCTGGATAAATGTTTTATTGGGCCCTGTGGAATCGTTCAAATAATTCAAGCGCTTGCTGGTACTTCTCCACAGCCTATCCTATATGTTGTTGATGATTACATTTACATTCATATTCTCCAGCGGACTTATTCATCCTCCCTCAGGCAACGACGTGTTGGAGGAGCTCAATCTCGCAGAAAATGTAACTGGGAGCCATGGAGGCAATTTGCCAGATCAATCAAAAACGAACTCAAAGACAACGGATGGTTTTGATCATTCATCAAGAGAAGCTCAAACTGCCCAGCAGGAATCATCGTCCACCACAGTAAATCTAGGCTGTGAAAGGCAAGAAGTAGCTGATAGTGAAGACAATCCAAGTGGGAGTAGTAGACCCAACCCATCAGAACTAGACGACTGTGCAAGTTCAGGCGAAAGACGGTCTCCCACAGACGACCAGTTCTTTGAAGAGCTATCAAAAGCCGTTGAGAAAGCCACATTTTTACAATGTCTTGATCTCAGTAGAAACGGGTTCTCCGCCGAAGCTGCCCAAAGCTTGTTTCAAGCATGGTGCACTTCAAAAAACGTTGGTTCTGCAGAAAAACACATAAAAGACAACGTCATCCACTTCTCCGTTGGAAGGAAAAAATGCTGCGGCGTCAAAACATGTTGTCGAAGATATTGATCTATCAAATGGTTTGTTTCTCTTCCACCCTCTCCATCAATTTTTTTGTTTATTCATGAGCTACGTAGTCATTGCCATCTAACCTAACCAAACTCTTGTAAACTATTGCAAACAGTGTTGTCTGGTAGTTTGTCTAATCTCAAGAAACTCTTGCATTGATTTTTGTTGGGTGATTTCATTTAAATTAAGTGATTTATATTATTTTTTTAATTTAAATTAAATATGTTTAATCTTTAATTATAATTGCAATAGTTAAAAGACGGCAGGAGTAGTTAATTGTGGCCAGGGTAGCAAATTTGTTAGGGGTGGAGAACACAGGCCTCCTCCACAGCCATGGCCGTCTCTCCCGAAAGCTCCCAACATGTTTTGCTTGTACCGTTCATGGCGCAGGGTCATTTCATCCCCTTCTTGGAGCTGGCCGACCTCCTCGTCCGTCGCGCCTCCGTCACCGCCACCCTCGTCACCACTCCTCTCAACGTCGCAAAGCTCCGGTCGTCCATCCCCCGGGCTCCCCCATCCGCTTCGCCGAGCTTCCCTTCTCCGCCTCCGACCCGACTCCGAGAGCACTGACACCTCACCTGCCGTACATGGGCGCCTTCGTCTTGGCCACCGAGATGTTGCAGGCTCCCTTCGAGCGCTTGGTCTCCGGCATCATGGAGGAGGACGGCCGACGCCGCCCTCTCCTCACTGTCTCCGATTACTTACTCGGGTGGACGGTGGAGACGGCGAGGAAGCTCAAAGTACCCCACGCCGCCTTCTCCACCAGCGGCGCTTTTGGGACGGCGGTCGTCATGGCATTGTGGCTTCGCTTTCCCCACCTCAACACCGACTCCGACACCTTCAACTTGTCGGGCTTCCCCAACAGCGTCCAGCTTCACCGCTCCCAATTGCCGCTCTCGATGCGCGGGCGCACGCCTACCGATCCCCCTGCCGTCTTCGCGCGGCGGCAGCTGTCGCTGACCCTCCAATCCGACGCCATGCTCTGCAATTCGGTGGAGGAGATCGAAAAGCAGGGGCGGCTATCCTCTCGAACTTCGCCGCCATGCCAGTGTGGTGCGTCGGCCCTCTCCTCCCTCGAACATTCCGGCGGGGAGGGAAAGATCAAGTCTTTGATGGCGCCCGGTTGATGGAGTGGCTCGACGGCCACCCTCCTTGCTCCGTTGTCTACGTATCGCTCGGCTCCCAAAACAGCATTTGGCCGTCGCAGATGAAGGACCT
>JAURVB010011162.1:0-35290 GCA_033002965.1 Piper betle
ACCACTCCGTTCTTTTATTGATCCATTATTTTACTTTACGAATTTATTATAAGAATAATCGTTTTATTTATCAAATATAACTTTTATATGATAAAGGTGAAGTCTCTATTAAATATTCCTCATAACCCTTCAATTTAAGTTAATTGCTTTTAATCAGCCGATTAATTAATTACCGTTTATCGTGATCGAAATTTATTAATTTCATGTAATAATTTATAAATTTATTATTTTGACCACTTAACTCATATTCCTTTAAATTAATTATTTCAATGATTTTAACACGAGTTGGTATTATTATTATGATTTTTAACTCAACCCATATCGAGTCAACCCGAAATTACAAAACTGCCATTCTTCTTCTTCTTCTTCTTCTTCTTCCCGTCACCATTCTTCTCTTCACCCAAAACCAGCACCAAGCTCTTCTCTTTCGACCAAAATCTAGATCCTATCCTTCACCCATTGTCTCCCTTTCCTAGCAACCAAATTAGCAGCAACAATCAAAGGGCGACTGCACCACCACAGCGACGAACCAGCAGCCATGGCGACCTCGACCTGCTGCTATGGCGACTCAGACGTGGCCAGCAGCACCGCCCCACGCGTCCCCTTCTTCCCGCACAACAACCCAACGCCCAGAAGAAGAAACACTACCCTACAGCGTGGTATATGCAACTGGTCGTGACACAAACGCCATGGTGCTGTTGCTGCAATTCAGCAGGACGTGCTACCATCCTTGGCAATTTCAGCAGGACGTGCTACCATTCTTGGCTGTAAATTCTATGAAATCTCACCTTTAATTACTACAACATGAGTAAGGACGTTGATGCAGCAACTGATTAGCAAAAGATTATGACTTGTTGCTGTAATTAATCACAAACACACAAGAATTGCTGCACGGCAGCAACTTATGTTCGTGGGTGAATTCCTGGTTCTAATCCAGTTACATCCTCCCTTTTTCTTGTTGATTTCAGGTCTTAGTTTCCATGATTATCTTGTATTATAATCTTTGATCATATGTATGCATGCAAACTAAGAAGAAGAGGAAGAAACTTACCAAAACAATGGGGAAGCCGGCGTTTGTCCAAGGAGCTTATGTGCATGACGCCCCCCCCTCCTTCTCCTTATAAAATGAAAGAAGGCCTAGGGTTTATGAAAACACACTTCGTTGCCGGGTAAATGGGTAAGTGATACGGTTCACTTTACTAGTTTAAACGGTTAAATGGTATGGTTTACTTAACCGGGTAAAAATACTTAACCGGTTAACTAATACTTTCCACTTGACCGGGTAATTGATAATTAACCGGGTAGCGGGTAAATAATTTAAATAAATTCATGGATACCAACGTTCGATCCCACCGCGTCGAATATATATATATATATATATATATATATATATATTTTCAGGTCTTTACAAGATGGCATTCTCTTTTACAAGAATAGAATCTACTTGAATTCTAAAATGAACCTCATACCCATTATTCTGAAAGAGTTTCATGATGGAACTCATGAGGGTATTCAAAAAGCTTTGAAGTGGTTGAGTGCAGTTTTTATTGGTCAAGAATGTATAAGGATGTAGTAACTCATTTGTAGAATTGCGAAACTTGCCAGAAATTCAAAAGTTCTACTTTGGTACCAGCGGGATTGTTGCAGCCTCTTCCCATACCCCAACAAATATGGACATTAATCAGCATGGATTTTATTACGGGATTGCCGAGAAGCTAAACAAAAGATGGAATCTTTGTAGTAGTCGACAGACTTTCAAAATACCACCATTTTATTTCTATTGCACACCCATTCATTGCTCAGAAAATAGCTCAATTGTTCTTTGAGGAGATTTTCAAGCTCCATGGAATGCCAACCTCAATCATGTGTGATAGAGACCCAACTTTCACAAGTTCTTTTTGGAATGAACTGTCCCGACTGCAAGGTGTGGCTTTTAACTATAGTTTTGCATACCATCCTTTAACAGATGGTCAAACAGAGGTAATCAACAAAATTTTGGAGCAATACTTGAGGTGTTTTTCTGCATATAGACCACATACTTGGGCTAGGTGGCTAGCTTGGACAGAATTTTGTTACAACACCAATTTTCAATCATCGATACACATGAGCCCTTTTGAGGTAGTTTACAACATGCCACCACCAACATTGCTTTCTTACATTCCTGGTACAACCAAAACTGTGGAAGTAGATGGTCTTCTAGGCGCAGGGATCAATTACTACGAGAATTGAGAGAAAACTTGAAAGCTTCACAATTAAGGATGAAACATTCCAATGACTTTCGTAGAAGAGATGTTGAGTTTCAGGTCATCCAACAAGTATATTTGAAGCTACAATAGCACCGACAAAATTCATTAAGAACAAAGAAATCAAACAAACTTGCTGCAAAATTCTATGGGCCATTTCCTATCATCCAACGCATTGGGCAGGTAGCTTATAAGTTGCAATTACCTTCTGATACCCAACATCATAATGTCTTCCATGTTTCTCAATTGAAAGCATCAGTAGTAACTGATGTTCATGTGCAATCTTCCTTACCATCTGCATGTAAACCAGAAGAGCGTTCTTTGTTAATTGTTAATGTTTTTAGTAACCTTGTGGGTAAGGTTGTTTTCAATGGGGAGGGTACTTGGCATTAATAAAGTGAGAGGGGTATTTTTGTAATTGTAAAGGCAATTGTATAAGGGTGGGTCTGGATATAAAAACAGAGGAAAGATATCAATTGTGGACATTAAGAATATGATATTACAATTTATGTTTTTCTTCTTCTGATCTTTTAGGAAGAACACCAAGGAAGTAGGAAATCCCCATGCCCTATTTTCTATTACCCAATCCAAAGTTCTCCACCTTCCCAGTTTTGGCTCGTCACCTACATGGCTCCGATGAAGCAGTATGGTCGACAGAACAAGGATAAAGATCCTTTCATCAATG
The DNA here is from genome assembly GCA_033002965.1 of Piper betle. Classification (NCBI taxonomy): domain Eukaryota; kingdom Viridiplantae; phylum Streptophyta; class Magnoliopsida; order Piperales; family Piperaceae; genus Piper; species Piper betle. Next base: position 2,929 of record JAURVB010011162.1, read on the forward strand.
CTATCGAAGATGATCATACTTTTGGAGCTAGTGTGATACAAATATGTTGTTGTTTCATATACATATATTGTTTCTATGGTTCATGTTTCTCTTAAAATCCATCAAGAAGTTCATCAAATATTCTCCTCAAACTTCAAATTACAAGCATTTAAAACATAATTTTGATAGATGAAAATGTTGTTCATGTTACCTCTGCATTAAAAAAATAAAATTAAATTAAAAAAATTTCGGGCCATATGAAGCTTGGACCAAACTTACGCTGTTGGCAAGAACCTCCCCTCATACAACATGACTATAGACTTATCCAACCGGCCAAGCCAGAGACTACCTAAGCCTTGTGCAAGACAATGATCCAAAAATTATTGGTCATATTGTATTTAGTTACGCCATGTCCAAAATATTTTAAGTTAAATAAGTAAAATATTTTTAATGAAAAATAACTCATTAGTGCCTCAATTACCTTGAAAGGTATTCTAATTATTAAGTTTAAAGTGTCATGACTCTAAAAAGTGGGCAACTAGTGTGAATGACCAGAAATTTTTAAGACAAGCATAAATACCTCTTTTTTTTCATTATTAGCAAATAATGTTAAAGAGTAATCTGAGTACAAATAGAAATTATTGCGTGGCTAGCCATCCAAGTAAAACAGATAAATATCATGAAATTGTGAATCCAACTCTCATTGATAACTCTATGAAAGAGTTATTATTTTTGTATTTTATTTTGAGATTTCGTCATGTTTCAAGTGATTTTTATTTCAATTTATTAGTTTAAAAGTTTATTAGATATTATTAATAATGCTAAAAATTATTATAATTTTGGTGTAAAAAGTGCTAATTAATGTTGTTTTAGCAGGGCATAAGAGCTAGAAGACAATCTTAAATGAATTCGGGACAAAATCAGGCCAAAAAGCATAACTTGCAAACTGTAATTGAGAGTAGAGTGTTTGAGAGCTTGGATTCAAAGTGCTCGAGCACTGGCCTTTAGGTTAAGAAAATTTTATGGCTGAGAGCTGAGCACTCAAGTGCCTGGATTTAGAGCGCTTGAGTGCTAGTTGTAGAAAAACTGAATTTTTTGATATTTCTAGAGATCCTAGTGAATCCCACTTGAAATATTTGGGCGGTACCTTTATAAACTTGATTAGGGTTTTAAAGAAAAAGGGAACAACACTGGACGGTGAAACGATGGTACGAAAGACGAGAAGGAATGACGAAGAAGTTGGATCAGAAGAAGAAGACGCTTTCTCAAAAAGAGATTTGTTGTCTTGAAGTTACTATTTAATTTAAATATTACATTTTAGATTAATTTAATCTTAATTCATAATTAAATCACTCTTTGAATTTGCTTTCATTTAAGTATAATTAACTATAATAGTTTTGGCAATTGAGAATTTCTACTACTAATTCCTCATTGGACGATACTTTCTTATCACTTTTATTACTTGACTCGGCACGTGCATTTACATGATAATTCTACATCAAGTTTATGGTGTCGTTGTTGGGGAATTAAACTAGAATTCGATTTTCTCAAAATTAGTTTGATCGTTTGTTTAAATTGTTCTCATTTCTTTTTCGAGTTTTTTATTATTATTATTTAATTAGGTGTTGCATAGTGCATGCAAGGAGAAGGTACTCATGATCTAGAGCCATATAACCCAGAGATCAAGATAACTTGTTGGCGACTACGCTAAGAAGCTAGAGTTCGGAGAGCAATGGAGGCAGGGCACATGGAATAATAATTTTCCACCGGCAGCCAATGATGATGAGACAAAAGCTTTGGAAGAGTTTGCTCTTCATGTTTTAGACGGATTACATTCAAGCATTCTCAGGCCACCGATTGAAGCAAATAGCTTTGAGTTGAAACCAGTGATGTTCCAAATGCCACAAACAGTGGGACAATTCGCAAGACTGGCGCATGAAGATCCTCACACTCACCTACTCAATTTTATTGCTATTTATGATTCATTTAAAATGAGACAAGTGCCTGAGTAAGTTATCCAGCTTCGATTATTTCCATAATCTTTAGCAAGAAATGCAAGATTATGGTTGAATTCATAAGCACCTAATTCTATCACCACTTGGGATGAATTAGCGAGAATGTTTTTACTTAAATACTTTCCACCATCTGAAATTGTCAATTTTTGTAATGATATTACTTTTTTGTGCAGCTGGATAACAAATCGCTTTATGATGCATGGGAGAGGTTCAAGGATTTACTAAGGAAGTGTCTTATTCCATGGAATTCCCCCTGGGTTCAAATTCAAACATTTTACAATGGACTCCATGGACAAACTAAATCCATTGTAGATGTTGCTGCCACTGGATCCCTCATGAGCAAATCATAGAGAGAAGCTAATGAATTATTGGAAAAGTTGGCACCTAACCATTATTAGATGGGGCAGGACAGAGCAATGAGGAAGAAGAGTGGAGTATTCTCGAAGTGGACACATTGACCGCTTTGTCTGCACAAGTGGCTACTCTGTCAAAACAAATGCAAGCTTTGGTGATGAATTCTAACATGAATTCAATGAACATGATAGCAACTAAGTGTGAGTGGTGTGGTGAAGGACATCCTACTGAGCATTGTGTCAACAATCTTGAATTAGTAAATTTTGTTAGAAACTATACCAGATAGCAAAACTAGCCTTATTCCAATACTTACAATTTAGGATGGAGGAATCACTTGAACTTTGCATGGGGAGGCAACCAAGCCTCAACGTCAGGTCCACAACAACAAGCTCCTCCAGGTTTTCAGCACAATAGAGTACAACCTCAGGAAAAGAAACCAACTATGGAGGAAATGTTCATGCATTTATGCAAAGTCAAGAAAAAGGGTAAAGAATGTAAAGCCATTACATTGAGAAGCGGTAAGGAATTGAAAAATCCTCACAATCAAAAGAAAACAATTCCCCTGGCTAACCTAGAGGCTGTTGAACGAAATGAAGAAAACAAGGATGAATTGGTAGAAGTCCTACCACCTAAGGGTTCATTTGACCAACATAACCAGCTCTCAAGAGTTCCATATCCTCAGAGACTACAGAAAAGTAAACAAGACAACAAATTTTAGCAATTCTTGGAGGTTTTTAAGAAGCTTTCTATAAATATCCCATTTGCTGAAACGCTAGAGAAGATGTCGAGCTATGATAAATTCATGAAGCAAATACTATCTAAGAAGAAAAAGTTGGAGAATTTTGAAATAATTGCCCTTAATGAAGAGTGTAGTGTTGTACTACAAAGGAAGCTTCCACCAAAGTTCAAAGACCTAGGGCAATTTACTATTCTTTGTGCTATAGGCCTTGGAGTTTTGTTGTCAAGCATTATGTGATGACTTAGGTGTAAGCATTAATTTGATGCCTCTTTCTATATACAAAAAGTTGGGTTTAGGGGAGTTAAAATACAACACGATTAATTTGCAATTGGCTAACCACTCCTGCATTTTTCCAAAAGGGGGAGATTGAAAATATACTTGTTAAGGTGGACAAATTTATATTCCTAGCTGATTTTGTGATTGTGGATATGGAGGAAGAGTCAAATGTACCAATTATAGTTGACAAGCCTTTTCTTGCCACTGGGAGGACATTGATTAATGTAGCTGCTGGTGAATTGATATTGATAGTAGATAATGAAGAAGTGGTTTTTAATGTTTTAAGGCTATGCAATATCTAAAACCAGCAGATGATTGTTTTTATATTGATGCAATCTATTCTCCTTCATCAGTTATGTTTGAGGAAGTGTATCCCATTGACCACATTAGCTTTTGATGTTGATGATTCTGATCACGAGGAGAATGGGGAGTATTTACACATGCTAAATTCTACTCCAACATTCACTCGAGGTCAAGATAAATTTGAATCTTTAGAGTTGCAACCTTCAATATCGACGAGGATCAAGCCTTCCATTAAAGTCCCACTGACCTTGGAGTTGAAACAACTTCCATCCCATTTAAGGTATGCATTTCTAGGCCCTTTTACACTCTATATGTTATTATTTCGTTGGCTTTAACTAGTATGCAGGAAGACAAGTTATTGAGAATATTGTGGGAGCATAATCTAGCTATAGGATGGACTATTGTTGACATTCGTGGTATTAGTCCTTCCTTTAGTATGCATAAAATCATTCTTGAAGATGGATATAAACCCTCAGTGGAACATTAGTGGTGGCTAAATCTAATCATGAAGGATGTTGTCAAGAAAGAAATCATCAAGTGGCTTGATGCATGTATAATTTTTCCTATTTCTAACAGTTTTTGGGTGAGTCCTGTGCAATGTGTACCTAAGAAGGCCGGTATGACTGTGGTAGCAAATGAGAAAAATGAATTAATTCCAACAATAACAGTGACGGGATGGAGAGTATGCATGGATTACTGAAAACTCAACAAAGCTATCAGGAAAGATCACTTTCCATTATCATTCATTGACCAAATGTTGGAGAGACTAGCAGGCAAACAATTTTACTGTTTTCTTGATGGATATTTGGGATACAATCAAATTGTGATCCTCTTGGAGGATCAAGAGAAAACAACCTTCACATGTCCGTACAATACATTTGTATTTCGTAGGATGCCATTTGGCCTTTGCAATGCTCCAACCACTTTTCAGCGATGCATGATGGCAATTTTTCAAACATGGTGGAACATGGAATGGAGGTATTTATGGACAATTTCTCTGTTTTTGGTGATACTTATGATAATTGTTTGCAGGTTCTTGATCGGGTTCTCCACCGATGTGAAGACACCAATTTGGTTCTCAATTGAGAGAAGTGTCATTTCATGGTTCAAGAGGGAATTGTTTTGGTTCATAGAGTATCCAGCAAGGGCTTGGAAGTGGATAGAGCGAAGATTGAAACAATTGAAAAACTGCCCATCCCAACATCAATTAAATGAGTTAGAAGTTTTCTTAGGCATGCAGGCTTTTATCGCCATTTTATTAAAAAATTTTCTAAAATTGCTAAGCCACTCTCTACTTTGTTAGAAACAAATGTTGCTTTTGATATAAATGCTGAGTGTTTAGAAGCTTTTGAAGCCTTAAAAACCTGATTAATTTCTTCTCCAATACTTGCTTGCCCTGATTGGAATTTACCATTCGAGCTAATGTGTGATGCTGGTGATTATGTAGTTAGTGTTATTTTGGGGCAATGAAAAGATAAACTTTTTCACACAATTTATAATGCAAGCAAGACACTCAACGAAGCTCAATTGAATTACAATACCACTGAAAAAGAATTGTTAGTTGTTGTGTACGCCTTTGAAAAATTTTGGTCTTATCTCATTTGTACTAATGTAATTGTTTATGCAGATCAAACAACTCTTAAATATCTATTTGAGAAAAAAGATGTCAAACCAAGGTTAATTCGATGGGTGCTCCTACTACAAAGAGTTTGATTCGGCAATCAAAGATCAAAAAAGGTCCGAAAATAAAGTAGTTGATCATCTTTCTCGACTCGAGAAAGGAAGTTTAGACGACCCCTTCACTCCTAATTAATGACTATTTTTTGGATGAACAACTTTTAAAAGTATCACATTCTCTCATTTCCTGGTTTGCTGATTATGTGAAATTTCTTGCTTGTAAGGTACTTCCTCCCAATTTGACATATCACCAAAAGAAGCGGTTCCTCCATGATGTGCTTGCTTATTTATGAGATGAACCTTTCTTGTTCAAATGTTGTAGTGACCAAGTTATTCAGAGGTGTGTGCCGGACGAAGAGATAGATAGCATTCTCCATCATTGTCACTCGTCCGATTATGGTGGTCATATTGGTGGAGCGTGGACCACGATGAAAATTCTTCAATCTAGATTTTATTGGCCTTCTTTATTTAAAGACTCACATCTTTTTGTTTTGTAGTGTGAATGTTGTCAAAGAGTGGGAAATATCTCACGTCATCAAGAAATGCTACTTACTAACATTTTAGAAGTGGAACTTTTGACGTTTGGGGAATTGATTTTATGGGACCGTTCATACCATCTTATTAGAATCTGTATATCCTAGTAGCGATTGATTATGTATCAAAGTGGGTGGAAGCAGCTGCTTTCCCAACTAATAATGCTAATGTGGTGTTGAAATTCTTGAAACAACATATTTTTACTTGTTTTGGCACTCCTAGAGCTATTATTAGTGATGAGGGTACACATTTTTGTAACCGTCAATTTGATATTTTGTTGCAGAAATATGGGATCAAGCATAAAGTAGCCACAACTTATCACCCCTAGACAAGTGTACAAGCTGAAATTTCTAATAGGGAAACTAAAAGAATTTTGGAAAAGACTGTTTGTCCCTCCTGGAAGGATTGGTCTATATGTTTGGCTGATGCTTTATGGGCACATAGGACGGCTTATAAAACACCACTTGGAATGTCTCCATACCAGTTGATTTTTGAAAAGCTTGCCATCTTCTAGTGGATCTTGAACACACTGCATATGGGCTATTAAAAAGTTAAATTTTGATATGAAGTTTTGGGGGGAAAACTTTTTAATTAAATGAGATAGATGAGTTTTAAATGGAGGCATATGAAAGTGCCAAATTATATACGGAAAAGACAAAGAAGTGGCATGATCAGAATATTTTTCATCGTACTTTTCAACCCGGACAACAAGTATTATTATTTAACTCAAGGTTGAAATTAATTCCAGGAAAATTAAAATCATGATGGTCTGGCCCTTTTATCTTCTGACAAGTATTTCCCCGTGGAACTGCGGAAATTTATAAGGAAGGTTCATGTACAAGTTTTAAAGTTAATGGGCACAGACTTAAGCCTTATCTTGGAGGTAATGTTCCCATACACTAAACCTCCATTACTTTCTCCCCATAATATGTGCGTTGGAATAGTCGGGCTGACGACTATAAATTTAGCACTTCATGGGAGGCAACCCATGTTTTTGGTTTATTTTTCGTAAGATAGGTTATTTAGTTTTTAATTCGGGAGTTTCTAGTTTTATTTTGGTTTTTGTTTTATCACCTTCAATTCTTTGGTTTTATCAGGGACATTTTTTTGTTTTGTCATTTTGAGTCTATTTTTTAGTATTGGGACAATGCATTGTTTAAGTTTGGGGGGTTTACTTGATGTTAAAATAAATTAGGAGTTGTTAGTAGTATATTTTTTTTTAGGTTTCTTTCATTAGTGTTCTTCTTTATTTCGTATGACTCATCCAACTTATTAATTTGTTTAATGATAGAAATGTTCTTTATTTTTCTTTGTTTGATAATATAATATGAAGAGATTCTTTGGGTGTCTATATTGTGAGTTGAGTTGTGAATGTTTTTCCCTATATAATTTTTATGTAACTCTCGATTTTGATTTTGATGATGCTTAGATGATGTTTATGCTATTGTTAATATAATTGAAGAAAATGATCTAGAATTCTAGTAAAAATTTTCTTAAGGCGAAATCATAGGTGACTTGTCATGATAGAAAATGATGTAAGTGAGTTTGTTAACCAGGTCCTTTTAAGCTACCCTTTATTTATCCTTGTTTCAGCCAATTTTGAGCCGTAAAGTTAACTTGTTCTGCTTGTTGTCCTATGATGATAACAGACTTAGCCTTTATTTCATTTTATTTATCCTAGTTTGTTAATTGTTCTAACCTAAAACCTTAGTGATTGACTTTTTACAAGGTTGGAATAAATTGATTACTAAATGAGAATGATATCTTGAGGTATGAAGGAGTTGAAGAAAAAAATGAAAATTTTTTTTATGAAGTGTTGAAATTTTATAAGTCAAAGAAAAGAATATGAAAGAGGAGGAGTTGAAAAAAGAAAAAGAAAAAAAGGGAAAAAATGGTGTTTCGTGGTTATTCTATCAATTATGTGTGTTTTTGCAAGCAGAATGTGAATGAGTGGATGAAATTGTTGGTGACAAGGATTTAAATTAATTTGTTTTAAGTTTGGAAAGAGTCATGAGCTAAGGTTTATTGTTTCTGATCTTGAGATCAATTTTTAGCCTTTAGCCTTGGCCCCATTACAATCTATAAAATCCTATTGAGCTTGATTGACAAGGCACTTATATTAGTGGAGATAAAATTTGCACTTGAACTTATGGAGAATTTGATTTTATTGTATTTGATAATAGTATAAGCTGATTCTAAATTGATTTGAAAGACAAGTTTGGGAGTTTTATTTTCTTTTCGTATTAGGAAATACGTTTGCACCTTTATTTTGCAATTTGATGTCTTGTGAATTTTAAAATGTTATTATTTAATTTTAAGGAATAATATTCGTGCACTAATGAGAAGTTATAAATTGATTTGTTAGATGGGTTGTATGGAGTGGAGAAATAAGTCGAGTCAAGTTTAGGTTTGCTCGGGACTAGCAAATATTCAAGTTTGAGGGTGTGATAACTCTGTAAAAGAGTGATTATTCTTTGTATTTTATATTGAGTTTTTGTCATGTTTCAAGTGATTTTTATTTCTATTTTATTAGTTTAAAATTTTATTGGATATTATTAATAATGCAAGAAATTATTGTGATTTTGGTGTAAAAAGTGTTAATTAATGTTGTTCTAGTATGGTATAAGAGTTAGAAGATAATCCAAAATGAATTCGGGCCAAAATCGGGGCAAAAAGCATAACCTAGAGATTGTAATTATGAGCAGAGTGCTTGAGCGCTACTGGAGCGCTGGGCTTTTAGTTAAGAAATTTTTTTGACCGAAAGTTGAATGCTTGAGCGCCTTGATTTAGAGCGCTCAAGCGCTAGTAATAGAAAAACTGATTTTTCTGATATTTTTGGAGATCCTAATGGACCCCACTTGAAATATTTAGGTAGATCCTTTATAAACTTGATTAGGGTTTTAAAGACAAAAGGGAATAACACTCGACAACAAAACGACGGCACAAAAGACAAAAAGGAACGATGAAAAAGTTGGATTAGGTGAAGAAGACGCTTTCTCAAAAAGAGTTTTTCTTATTTTGATTTAGTTTTCTTTATAATTAAATTATGTCTTTCATATCACATATGAATTTATTGAGTTTAATCGAATATTTTATGGAGAAAATTTTTTCTAGGATTTTCAATGACAAATAGTGTATGGATTAATAAAGGTTATTATTTTTTATTTATGTGATTGTGATGTAGAGATTTGATCTTGTCTAGAGATAAGAAAATTAAATTTCTAAGGAATAAAATACTTCATTTTCTTCTATTTTAGGTGATTTATATATGAGATAAAGATATACTCATATGTCTTTTCTAATTATGAAGGGTAAAACTTAAAGTATCATTTTATATACATAATTTTATTGAGATATAGAAATTGGGTGTGAATGATAATTTTATATTGAATCGAGAGATTATTATGAATAATTAATTCCCATAGTTAATGATTTAAATGTAAAATTCATATGTAGAAGTTATAACTTTAATTATATAGAGCACTAGGTAAAATTAAAAATCTTAGATTTATCGTATTGAAGTTAATATTTAAATTAAATATTACATGTTAGATTAATTTAATCTTAATTCCTAATTAAATCACTCCTTGATTTTGCTTCAATTTAAGTATAATTAATTAAATTAATTTTGGCAATTGAGAATTTGTATTACTAATTCCTCGTAGAACGATACTTTATTATAATTTTTATTACTTAATTCGAAAAATAAACTTTGCATTGTAATTTCCGCGTCAAGTTTTTGATTTAATAACCTTCATAGAACTCATAATAATAACCTTCATTCTCGTAAAGATGTCCTAATAAACTCGTCAAGCGCCAGCAACGACGAGCCAACCTTACCGTCTTCGTCGACCATGGACGCCCTTATCATCTCCCCCACCCTCTCCGCCTTCTCCCTCATCTCCCTTCCCTTCTCCGACGTCTCCCCCATCACCATCCTCACCACCCTCTCAACCTTGTCCCCCTTCACCTCCTGATCCGTCGCCCCTCTCCCTACCTCCACGCTCACCCCCATATCCTCCTCCATCATCTTCGAGTTGTAGAACTGCTCCGCCGCCAGCGGCCACCCTATGATCGGAACTCCCTGGCTCAAGCTCTCCAGAGTCGAGTTCCACCCGCAGTGGCTCAGAAACATCCCCGTCGAGCTGTGGGACAGTATCTCCAGCTGCGGCGCCCATCTACGCACCAGTAATCCCTGCTTCTTCTCCTCCATCCGCTCTTCGAAGCCCGGCGGCAGCCACTCCGGCTTGATGTCGACATTGACGTCATTCCCGATTGGTGGGCGGATGACCCATATAAACGGGTGTCCGCTCGACTCCAGACCCTTGGCCAGTTCCATCATCTGGGCGGCTGCAATGGTGTTCTGTGAGCCAAAGGAGACGAAGAGCACAGAGGACGGTGCGTGCAGGTTTAGCCATTGTATGCAGTCGTGAACTGCGATGCCCAGCTCCTTATGAGGTCGAACTGGTGCTTGAGTAGACGTCTGTGAGTGGCGGTTGAGGAAGGAAGAAGGAAGCAACGGGCCGACTGTGTAAACAGGGTACTTCACCATCTTTCTGAATATCTCCAACCCAGCCGGCTCAACCTCTTCGACCGTGTTGCAGAGCATGGCACCGGTGTTGGTAGCAAGAGGAATCTGTGTGGTGAAGAAGGCGGACCAGGTATCAGAGCCGTCCGCATTGCGAAGGAAGGAAGAGACCTGGGACCTGCTGATGCGCACCGCATCGGGGAAGCCGGGAATGCAGAACTCGTCGGCATCGGTGCTAGCATGGGGGAGATTAACCCACAGGGAGAAGTACGCCGCCGTGCCGTAACCTCCGCAGGTGGTAAAGGTGGCGTGCCGGACGCCTAGCGAGCTGGCGACCTCTGTCGTCCACCCGAAGAAGACATCAGCGACGACGTAGATTTGGCGGGAAGGTTCGCTGGCGGCGAGGGAGGAGAGGAAGCAGTGGAAGGCGGGGAGGAGGGAACCGGCGGCGTGGTAGAGCCGGACGATCTGGGGCGGAGCGAGGCCTTCGGTGTTTTCGGTGGAGTGGGAGAAGGGGATGGAGCGAAGGCGGCAGGGGGGGGCGGGGGAGCGCATTGCCGGCAGGGGGATGGGTCAGGACTCGGGGCCAACGGGAAGAGGGTGGCGGGGTGGGGCAGAGGCGCAAGGAGGGGGCACTGGGCAGGGCGGGGCTGGCCGGGGGAGGCTGGGCAGTGCAGGGCCGGCGGAGGGAGGCGGGGTAGGGCGTCGGCGCCGGCGGCGGGGTTGAAGGAGGGTGGCATTCTCGTAATTAAAAGTTGACTCGACTCCAACTAGAGTCAAAAATAATAATTCATTCCAAATAATTAAAAAAAATCTTAAAAAAATTTAAAAAATATCATAAACTATAATACACACAATAATATCAAAATAACATTAATACCTAATTTTTATATATTTATGTTATGAATTGTCAAATTATTATATATGATCGATTAGATCGATTTAGACCGATTCAACTGAACCGATTCCTGTCAAATTTAGACCGATTCCGATTCCAACTCTGACTCCTTTAAAAACCAATTCCAATTTCGATTCCGATTTTTGCAACCATGGGGATTAAAGGAGGTAATGGACTGTCGCTTGGTCCGTTCACGTCCATGTATGTTAATAGGTCAATAGATATTTTTAATCAGCCGTATAGATATGAACACGGCTATGGACACATTTTTTATGCAAATGATAATTGGACATGGCGATCAATAATTGCATGTTGTGTCAATCCGTTAACTATTATTAATAAAAAAGATAAATTTATAGAAGATTTGCTAAACTTTTTCCAACATTTGTTACTAAATAAAGTTTTGGCTGATTTACCTAGATTTATAATTGTGTGTGTGTGAAAATTTCATTAATAAAGTTAATATGAATTTATGAAAATTTCATTAATAATTTATGATTCTATATTTATAAAAACATTTCTTTACTTTATTGTCCACTAATTCCTCGCTGAAATCGTTTGTCTATAATGGACGGACATGGACATTAGTAAAAAATATCAAAGTGGACATGGATGAATATGGACACTTTTTAAATTAATGGACATAATGTTGGACACTTCTAAATCGTGTCCATGTCCATTCATTAATGAATATGCCTGCGAGATTTTAGGGTTCAATTTGTATGCCATCTCGAACTTATAAATAGGCCAAAAATATGTCTTAAAATATTTTTTTGTTTGATCAGTAAAACCTTTTCTCCAAAAAATTGTCATCTCAAAAACATAAATAACGAGGAGATAATTTCATTATTACATTTGTTTTATTTTTTATTTTTGGTTTTATTGTAATTTGATATTTTTTACACTTTTTTTTTGAAATGTATCGCACCCTATCTAAAGGCTTACAATATTTTTGTAGTATATATATCTCTTCTAAAGAAACAAACATTTTCTCCATCACAACCTTTGTCTAAAAGATTACACTATTTTTGTACAAAACCCGTGCATTGCAGGGGTTTATGACTATTTAGTATATAATTGTAGAGAGAGGTAGACCCTCTCTCTCTCTAAAGAGCAATTGACGTCAAGAAGGGAGAGGAGGAGGTGGCTAGGGTTTGTTTGGTTCATCTTCTTTTCTCTATTTTCTCCATTAAATCATCATATTTTTATAAAATTCATTTTTATGACATGCATATATTATGATTATATGAGTTTTCTATTAAATTTGGATGACTTCTTAGGAGGAAAAAAGCATTGATTTTATTTTGTTTTATGGGGGATTGTATTATATAATGAATTCATAAGATTTGGATTTGTTGTATCTGTGATTGTTGACGAAAAAATAAGTTTTTCATGTAATTTCTTCAGGATGCATGTTTTATATGATTACCTTGATTAGTTTATTGATTTATAATGAATACTTATAGATTTATTATAAATTCATGTTTTGTGAAGTTCATTTTTTTGTGTTGATTTGATATAATAATTAGATATATGTATCAATAAGTAGAAAATATATCATCTTTTATGCTTTAATGGTGAAATTTGATATAATGGATATTTACATGTAAATTTAACATGAGAAGTTATTATATGATGTAATTAATTTATTACAATATTCAGAAATTGATTGCATGTTAATTATATATGAATTAAATTAAATTTGGATTAAATTTTATTGCGCCAACACCGCAGCGCTGTGAACCAACATGGCAGCACTGTGTGCTTGTGTTGAGTTGGAACAAAGCCAGCGCGACAACACTGAAGGCCAGGGGTTATAGTGTTGCGACGTTGGTGTTCGTATGTGCGATTTGGCTACGGCGCTGAAAGTCGAGAATGTCAACGCCTACGCTTTTATCACCACGGCTTGAATTTCAGCACCGTGGCCCTCATGTGTGTGAAGTTGTTGTTCGATAGTAACACTGCAGCACTCTGAGCCATAGCCGCAACATTGACTTGAAAACCTTGATTTATTGTTTAAATTAGTTGTTTTGCTTAATATTTATTATATTCATATATTACATATTATTTGTTTGATGATGTATGACCTGTAAAAATGTTTGATTGATGTTAATGCGTACACATTCGTATCATGATATGGAATTACGTATAATTAACCAAATATATGTATTAATATATAATTTTGGGTTTTAGGGAGTGCTTGCTAGCTTTTAATTGAAGTAATCTAAGGAAGTTTTTCAAGTTACGGATAGCTTGTATGATTTTATATTAGTACACTTTTATGGCTATTGATTGGTTAGGATATAAACGGGTTTCTCAGGTTGGTATATTGGTTAATACGTCAGGACTTTATTTTCCTAGTAAAAATATATGGTCTAGGTTTTGAAGATTGTGAGCCGTCTTAACTCAATACGTACTCGAACACCGAAGTCTAGGAGGAGAATAGGTGTACTGTCTTCCAACGAGGGAAGTGACCACGTTTATGATCATAAATGATAACTCTTTTTGACAGATCGGTCAGTCTATTGGAACCCGGTTAGGTGTGAACTATAGTGGTTATTATTTTTTCATTATTTTTATGCGACAAGCTGTAAACAAGCCAAGCTGGCTCGCAAGTATTTTTCGTTCGGCTCGATTTGGCTTGAACTCGTGCTCGTTAGTTTTGTGATAAAAAAATACTTGGCTCAAAATGGATAGCTCGTTCAATGAACAGAGCTTGAATTAAGGAGTGTTTGGCTAGGCTTGGCCCGACACTCGAGCTCGATGTGTTCAAACTCGAAAAATACTCAGCTCAACTTTGCTCGTCAATACTATTAAAGTCATATTGAATTTATATAGTGTTGGAAATTTTTTTGATCTTATATAAGTTAATTATTTTATACCCTTAACAACTATTTACATGTAAGTCGCAATAAATACCAACTATTTAGCTTATTTGATAGTGGTATTACTTGTCTGTATCTTAAGTTACAAACAATTTGGTTGTCTTCCTAATAATCGATATACTTACAAGCTACTTACTAATAAATACTTAGTATTATTTACTACTAATTGCCATGGACTAACTACAAATTGCAAAGGATTTAATGCAAATTTCCAAGGACTTACTACTTATTACTTTATTAATAATTAACAGAAGCAAAAATTAGTAATACTCAATTTATATAATATTGTATCATTATCATTGTCCTATTAGTAACTACTTACCTAATTATACACACACAAACACACTAGCTAACTAGTGCATATAACAACATTATTTTATAACCCAGTAATAAGTCGTCAAAAGAAAATATGTGTTTTGGTTAGATATAAGTTGGAAGTGTAACATAAGGTGAACTATGCAAATGTTATATACAAGTATACAACCAAAAGAATAAGCTTGATCAATCTAAAATTAAAATATTAACATCGCGAAGTCCAACTTATTAATGCAGTACAAATAAATGAATAATGACAATAGCACAAATAGCAAATGACAATGATCTAGCAATTGAAGCCTTGACATTTTTTTGGAGATAATTTTCACACAAGTTACAAGAACGTGGTACACAATTTATTGTTATCACAATGAAAATTAAAACATTACACGATACCAAAGCAACTTTTCATCTTCCAAATCTAACAAAGTTTGGCTAATAGCCAATAGATTCATTTATATTCCAACTCAAGGCTAAAAACCCTAGCCTTACACAAGACTCTTTTGTTCCATTGAAGTGGCCACCAGAACAAGAACTTGGAGGAAGAACTAGAGTTGGAGACTCGCCATGGAGGTTAATTTATAAGGTACATTATTCTCTTTTTCTTTTGCTCTGGTAGTTTCCCTGCATGTAGTGAAATAGAAATAGTCATCATGGGGGTTTTCATATGTAAGAACATAAAATGAGAAACAAAAATGATGAACTCAAGCAATAGTGAAATAGAAAAAGGAGCCTTGGCTCCCATTTTCTTTGGTTTGAAATAGAACTATTAGCTTACTCCCTCTTGTAGTTAGGCCCTATGGTCAATAGTTCCACTGGAAACTACTTCCTATATCACTTTTCTGCTTTTTGATGATTTGAATAGGTCAGGGCCTTCAAAGCCCACCTTCAAGACCATCCAAGGCTTTCCATTCTGCAAGGCTCATAGAGCCCCCTTTCCTCTTCTCTTCTAACTTGTCACTCTTCTTTGAAGAGAAGGAAAAAAGACATTATAGAGTTAACAAGATAGTAGAATGTTGAAGATTATTGTGTAAAATGAACAAGACCACATTCAAGCTGAGCATGATCCTACTGTTGACATTGAACCTGATTCAACTACCACAAAAGGAAGAGAACATCTTTATGCTGGAAAGATTTTGATGATATTGCAAAAGATGGCATTGTACACCACCAGTGTAGGCATTGTGGGAACAAGTTTGGAATGCAAAAATATGGAGTAACCACTCGCCTGAACAGACACTTGAAAACTTGCCAAAAGCAAAAGCAATTGAAAATGGCCAAAAAGTCATATCACTAGAACCATCTACGATTGATGAAGGGACAATTACCATTGAAAATTTCAAATTTGATCAAGGAAAAACTATAAAAGTGTTGGCTAAGCTGATAATACTTGATGAGAAACCTTTTATTTCAATTGAGAGCAAGATCTTCAATTTGTTTTGTAGAGTGCTCCAACCTAGATTTGAAAAGGTCTCACGCATCACAATCAAAAAAGATTGCACGGTTGTATACATGGAAGAGAAAGAAAAATTAAAGTCAACTCTGGCCAAAGTTGATAGAATATCTATTACTATAGATACCTAGACTTCAAATCAAATGAAGGAGTACATGGTCATCATTGCACAATATGTTGATTGGAATTTGCAGATGCAAAAAATTTTTTTGAGCTTCTCTAGTGTTGCACCACTTGTTAATGCTTCAAGAATAACTAAAATCATCAATAAATGCTTGCAGGAATGGAACCTTGAAGGTAAGGTTTTTACTATTACATTAGACAATGCCAATAAGAATGATAGTGCCACTAGAATATTAAAGTCATCATTTGAATCAAAAGGAACACTTGACATGAAAGGAATAATTTTTCATATAAGGTGTGGTGCTCATGTTTTGAACCTTATTGTTCAAGTTGGACTTCATTATATCAATGACATAGTCTCCAACATCCGTGAAATAGTCAAGTACATTAATGGATCTTATGGCCGAAAAGAATCCTTTAACAGTATCCTCACACAACTAGGATTGTCTGGAAAAGGGAGCTTGAAATTGGATGTTTGCACACATTGGAACTCAACTTATAAAATGATAAATTATGCCTTAGATCTGCAACAAGCATTGACTACGCTAAAACTATCTAATGCTAACTACACTTGGCTACCAGAAGAAACGGAATGGAAGAAGCTTTGTGAAGTTCATGCTCTATTGAAATTTTTGCTAAGGCTACAAATGTATTTTCAGGTACTAATTATCCAACATCAAACATGTTTTTACTGGTACTTTGGAGGATAAAGGAAGCATTATTTAAAAGCTTTGTTAGTCCATATGAGTACATAAAGGATATGACATTTTCTATGAAAGAAAATTTTGATAACTATAGGAGTGATTGCAATGTAGCAATTGTGATAGCTACCATATTGGACCCAAGGTATAAAATGATGTTGCCACGATTTGTCTTTCAAAAGATATATTCTTTAAATAGAGTGAATGAAGAGTTGGAGAAGGTTAATAGAACTCTACATGAATTTTATATGATGTATGAAAGCATGTTTGTGATTAGAGAAATACAAGATCAAGGTAGTGGTAATCAGGTGGCTGCTGATGCTAATGATTGTGTTGATGCTTTTTTGCATTTTGTTTAACAAGGTGAAATAGCAGAAAGGCAAAAGCCTTAAATAGATGTTTACCGGGAGGAGGGTTGCTTGCTTGCTCCACATGATAGCCCATTTGATGTGCTTGGTTGGTGGATGTAAAATACATTGATGTTTAGAGTTCTCTCAGTAATGGCAAGGGAAGTTTTGGCCATTCCAATGACTTCTGTTGCATCATAATTGGCTTTTAGCACAAGTGGTAGGATTATCAGTGATTATCAAAGCAATTTAAAACCAGAAACAATGGAAGTAGTTATATGTGCTCATGATTGGTTGCGTTCTACATTCTACAACCTCATACTTGAAGCTGATGAAGATAATATATCGGTAATAGTATGATAGAATTAGCTCATTATAACCAAATTTTGTTTAGTTTTTCTCCTTATGTTATTAAAAACACACCGGTGATATTACACTAATTATTTTGCAGGTATTTGACAATGTGAATGGGTTATTTTGATGGTAGTTGGGAATGAGAAGCAAATTTTGCATGGACTTTGAGATCATATAATTTGTTTTTCTAGTCTTTTTATTTAAATTTTATAAAAGACATTTGGAATAAAGTAATTTGATTTTACGCTTCTCTACTATATTTTTAGCACTCTCCAAACTTGAGAAAGAGCTAGCATGTGTTTTGTGTGGGTTTTTATTGTAATTAACATCATTAAGGAGGTTTTTCTTCATTTTTATTTATGATACTTCTTTTTTTGTGTGGTTGTTATGTTACTAGTACTATGTCATCTCTTCTAGATCCAGCAATTGTTTGCTAACAACAATAACAAAATAAAACGTTTCCAAGGAAACAAAAAATGATTGGCATATGAAAGATTGAGAAAGAGAAGAAGAAAAAGGGGATAGACTTTGATGAGGGCACATACAAGTGAGACGTGGTCCAGAAGATGGCCGCCATTGAAAGCTGACGAGGTTGTTGCAGGGAGAAGATAGGAATTCCCTAGGGAGAAGAGGTCTAGAAGTTGGCTGCCATTGAATCAAAACGAAAGGGTGAGTGGTGACCTAAATTAATCTTACACAAGGATTTTTAATAAATGCAATTGAAAACATAGCGAGCTAAACACAAACATTCACTTGACTCGAAAACATAGCGAGCCGAACACGAGCCAAGCCCAAATATCATGTATTTTGGATGAGCTGCTCAAACCATAATAAATCAAAGGCTCGTCAAGCACTCAAACAAGCTCGAACATGTTTGTCAAAAATCATGATGAATTCAAAAACAACAAACTCGATTCGGCTAGGCATGTTTACACCCTATGCATACTTAATGTTTTTATCACTAACGTAGAATTGCCTCCATAGGTAAATAGCTGAGACCATGACTTAGAACTTTGATGGAGACAGTGATGGGAGACTCTATATTAGATAACTAATATTAATTATTTTGATGGACTTGTTTGGTTTTTTTAGATTATATATTATTAGTAGTGGACCATGATTCATTCATTGGGAGTTTATTTGTTTCTATCTGCTTAGTTTATTTTATCACTCTTGATACATTATTAGATATATTAGTCTAATTGGAATAATTATTATTTGGTTGTAATTAAATGACATATAAATATTACTTGTTTAAGTCTTGTGCTTAATTATTAAATTTAATTACTTTAATATTATTTGTTGCATGCTTCCTATTATTTAATTATTCCACATACTATTCATTTAGGGTTCGGTTTGTCGAACCAAAAGTTGTTAAATTGGGCAGGTTGTCACAATCACATTTGTTTTAAATGACATGCACCTTTTTTTAGAGCAAGGAAACAATAAAACCTCAGCTTCGGATTAGGATTTTAGCCGCTTGTTATCTTACCATGTTTAGGTCAATCTCGAGTTGGTTCAACTTTTAAACTACAAGTATGAGGCCTAAAGGGTTGTATGAGCATGTTATGAAAGTTAGGTATGTCTGATATACATATGATAGCTTCAGTTATGCTATAGCAAAGCATGGGTTATCAACGTATACTCGAGGTATACGGGTTTTTGCATGTGTTAGCTCAATATTTTAAGACTAAATCTAGGACATTGTAGGGTTTAGTATCCGTTTGATCTTTTTTCAGGGTTAGGGATTTTGGACTACAAAAATGCCCATGTGGGCCCAATTTGATTTGAATTTTAGATCTTCACTAGTTGAGGTTCGGGTTTTGAGACCCATTTAGTTTTTTTGACTCAATTTCCATTTGTAGGGTCTCCATTAGGCTTTGAGTCAGTTTAAACTTTTGTTGATGTCGATCTGATCCTTCCGACCATGTATATATTGTATATACTCTAGAAGGCATTATGCACGCAGTTAGCCACACGACCTGATCGGGCCACATGGCATGATCTGGGCTGTCCACATCAGCCCTAGCAAAGCCTTTCATTTTCTTCAAATTTCTCCCACATTTTTGGAGCATTTTTAGCACTAGCATCAACATCACTTTGGCTCGCCGCCGGAGAGACTCCGGCCATTGGACTGGCACTTCCATAACTGCCTCGCAGTAGACTAATGGCCCAAACCCTACACCAGCACTGGCGCCGATGGTGTTTTGTTTGCCGGATTTCCACCTAAGCCGCTGCTTTCGGAGCTATTTTCGGCGCCGGCGACCTCCCTATGACGAGGCCGATTGCCCAGATAGCTTTCCCATGTCGACACCTTCCTTTTGAGTCCAGCCCTAACCTCCGTTGTCCTGACCACTGCTGTGGCCGCGATCGTCATCGGCAAGTCCCACTTTCCCAACAACGTTGTCATCACTTTTTAGCCTTTTCCCCCTCAATTGGCGACTGAAAATTGTCGGTCAACACCGCCAACACCATCCCTTCGTCGTCCCCCATCGATTCTGACCAGCCGCGACCACTGGCTTGCTGCCGTTGTTGTTTTCCGAAGATGGGCACCAACGATGTCCATCATGCCTGTTTACCCATTTCCGCTTCCACATCTGTGCTTACTGCTCGTGCCCGTGTTTGCCTGCCCATGTCTGTGCTCATGTCCGACCCAGCCATCCCAACCTAGTAGCTAACCAGACCAAGTTGACTCGGCCCAATTGACCCGATTGCCTTTTTAGCCAATTTTTGCCTATTTTCATTGATTTTAGGTAATTCAAGATTCCTTACATTAGTTTATATGCATATTCACATTATTTGGTATATTTTGATATTGCGATTGTTTTTATTATTATTAATTTTACTTATTTATTCATTATTGTTTATTTCTTGTTATTCAAATAATTGTCCTAAATGACAAATTCTTGTTATTCTTGTTCATGTTTATCCTTTTAAATTTAATTAATTCATTAATATTTATTTCCTCGCTCATGTTATTATTTATTCGTGTCTAGTTGTATATTCATATACTTGATGTTTATACTATTATTATTCATGATTAATATTATTAATTATTTATTCATTTATTAACTCATTTGTGTGATTATTTATGTATTAAGTTATTCATTTATTTATTATTTGTTACTTATTCATGAATGTGCTAATAATTACTCGTGTGTAGTCGCATATTTATTTAGTGTTATTTATATTATTATAGTTATTCATGAGTAGTGTTTAATTTATTTTTACATATTTATTATTCATCTATATATTCATGAGTTTATTTATTTATTTATTAAATGTGTATTTATTCATTATTCATTATTTATTTATTTATTCATTTACATATGAGTTTAATTTGTTATTTACTAGTTATTATTTTTTCTTGATGTTTATTCGAGTTCCTATTATTTTATTTATTTGCCTTGCGTTAGATATGTATTTATTTATTTACTGCCCGTGTGTGCCTCATTTTATGTGACACACATTTTTCATTTATTTCCTTTGCATTGCCCTTTATTTGAGTTGATGTTATTGTTAATCTGAGTACACACCATGGCCATGCATCACATAAAGTTGTCAGTCTTTTTATTAGCTTGAATTTTGTTGGTCTCGATCCGAGCTTTCAATATATATATATATATATATATATATATATATATATATATATTGCATATTCCCTAGGTGAACTCCAATAGCCCACTAGTTGTCAGGAATTCAGATCGTGCCATGTGGCAAGATCTAGACTGTCCACATCAACCCTAGTTTTCTTCCAACTATTTTTAAGAGATTTTTCCCACATTTTGGAGTTTTTCCACCCCTAGTGCTACTGCCACTTTTTCTTGCCACCGGTGAGTCTTAGACTCATCCCCAGCCACCGAACAAGCACCACCTTGACCACCTCATGCCTGGCTATTGATCCATACCTATCACCAGCACCAGTGACACAACAATTGCCGACGACAATGGCTTTTGTCTGCCGATTTTCCACTATTGCTATTAGTCGAGCTATTTTCTGACACCGGCAAGCCACCTCAGGCTGATCAAACTACCCAGATGGTATCCCCTCATTGAGGCCAAACTTTTGAGACCATCCATAAACCTCGTCATGGCCAAGATCGTCGGCGGTGACGTCGCCATACCCGGTGGTGATTCCATCCATTTTTTACTATTTTCTGACCAACTGGTGGTCGAGCTCCGTCGATCACCACCACAATCACCTCTGCCTCAATGTCCTCTATTGATCAAGCCCGGTGGTAGCCCTTGTGCGCGCCACCGTTGGTGATTTCTGGTGACAGGCACTGCCAGCCTGCTTGCCCGTGTTCACATTCGCCCAGCCCGTGCCTGTGTCCACCTGCTTGTGTCCGTGATTGTGCCTGCCTAGCCAACTCCAGCCCACCATTCCATTTAACCCGAACAAAGTTAACTCGCCCCGACTCGGTCTAGTTCAGCCTAGTTGACTTGGTTTAGCCCATTTTCTCTCGTTTTCTTCGGTTTCTATATTGTTTTTGGTTATTCGAGACTTCGTATATTAGTTTAGATACATATTCACATTATTTAGCATGTTTGGATGTTATGAATAATTTTTTTAATTATTATCTATTTTATTTAGTTATTTATTTATTTATTCATTTTTTTGTTATTTGTATGTTTATTGATTATGATTCTATTTATAGGATTATTTATTATTATTAATGATATATTTACTTATTAATGTTAATCTTATTCATGTTTGCTAAATTTATATTATATATATATATATATATATATATATATATATATTTATCTATATGCTTGTTCGGTGTATGTTATTATCTATTTGTGTAATTATGTATTTTTGTACCGGTTAGTCATGTTATTATTAGTATGCATGATTTAATTTATTTGTATGTTTACTAACACGAGTATATGTTGATATTTATTTGTGTATAGCCATGTACTTATCTAGTATAATGATATTATTATTTTTATGATCAAAGTAATATTTATTTTCATGTATTTATTATTTATCTATTTATCTATGAGTATATTTATTAATTTATTAATTTATTATTTATTTATTAGTCATTTTTCTTATTATGTCTCATTTTGTGTGTCAAGTGTTTAGTTGTAAATTTGTTTAACATTGCCCTTTATTTTGATGTTATTGTTGATGTGAGCACACATCACGATCATGTTTTATATAGAGTTGTTAGTCTTTTACTTAGCAGTGTGTTTCAATATAGGTTTTGGAGTCCAAGCTCGCCATAAATTTGTTGAACCATAGGTTCGTTAAGATTCTTCTAATATTCATCACTTTAGTCTATCATTATTTTATTTCTAGATCGTAGGATGTGTTTTTATTGGACCCCACTTAACACGGGTCAACTAGTCACATTTTATTTTCAGGATTAATAACCCTCGAAAATGAGATCTTTCGAGTTGTTTTTAAACTTAGATCTACCTCAAGTTGCCTTCAGGCCTACTTATATTGTTTCCTTTCCAGCCCTCTCTATAATTTTTATTGAGTTTTCAGTGACCTGAGAGTGGATGAATTTGACTTCGCGTATACCGCGAGTGCGCACATACGCAGGTCACAGTAAGCTCTGAATTAGTGAGAGGGTTGTTCCATTCCCAAGGGATCATGACATCTTTACGTCTTGAGCTTCCTCACACCTGAAGAGGTGTAGGGCAAATGAGTTATGTTGTGTACAACGCACGCTTAGACTTGTGGTATTAAAGGGTACTGAAGATAACCACTTAAGAGTACTCGGCCATTGTGCTCTTGGCAAGGAGTTATATAGAGGTTTTGAGAGGGCTTAAGATATTTGTTATTTCCTGAGAGTGGGTCTAGTTATTTCCGAGAGAGGCATTTGTTGAGAGAGGCATTTGCTGAGAGTGGCAATACCAGTTCAATACGAGATGATATCGAGTCTACAGCTTTATAGCTCCACACTAGATGCCCTTGAGTGTTCCCATAGAGAGTATGTGCAATTTTTCTTCTGTCATGAAAATCAGTTTCCACTTGCCAGTTTGTACTAGTTATTTTTCAGACCAGTGACATTCGTTACTAATATTTTTCATATTATATATGTACGTCTTGTATTCCTGTGTTGGGTCGGCTTTGGTGGAAGGACAGATAAATGTTACATATACTTGTGCTCAATGCATCGTTATTTTATTTCGTACTTTTATCAATACTTGATGTATTTTTATGTATGTTTAGCAATGTTTTCCATTCTCAAGACGTTAAGAGGGTCGCTTTGATTTGTTTTATCACTTGAGTCTTACGGATTAATTGATTTAGTAATGACTCGACTTGATCGTAACATTTTTGATTTGGTTCTTATGTGAATAGAAATCAGGGTGTTACCCTGTGATACTTGTTGTAGAGGTTTCACTATTATATGTAAGTCTTGTTGTGTTCATGTATATTGGTTCGGCTTTAGTGGAAGGATAAATAATTGTTACACACACTAGTGCTCATCACATTGTTGTTTATATTGTTCTTTTGTTTGTGTTTGATGTGTATTCATGTATTTAGTTGATGTATGGTGATGTATGTTTAAACATAAGTAGATCAAACATGATTCCAGGTCTTGATGAGACACTCAGATTTAAGTTCTACTAGTTATTTAGATATATTTATTCTTATATTTTATCCATTTATAATTTTGTACTTGCTACGTGTTGAGTGCTCTCATGTTATATCGTTACACATAGCTTCTTATTAGGTTAACCAGATTTGGGGTGTTACATGAAAGGTTTGTTTGGTTATCTTGAAATTACATGAAAAAAATACAAATTTTGGGTGTCACAAATTTTCTTGTATTTAGATGTTCTGAAATTTTGTCAAAAGAAATTTCAAATTCGGTCAAATTATGTCTATGTAAAAATTTTACAAAGTAACATTTTCTTATGAAAAACAAAAGAAATTGGGAAATTTTTGGGAGGCACATGTACGTGCACATGAGAAGAAATATTTCAATTTTATTTTATTTTTCTACTATCCAAATATGTAAAAGAAATGTTTAAAATTTCTTATAATTTCATCACTTTGCATTTTCATTTTGTATGAAAATATTTTCTTTCATTTACATTATTTTCATACCAACTAAATGGACCCGAAATTGTCAAAACAAGTAAAGTTAACAAAAAAAATTGTCATTTGAGAACCACAAAATACTCCAACGCACAGAGTTGGCAATAGTATGAGCCAGCCAATTAGACTGTCTAGGACACCAAACAAGTTTAACATGATTGCCCGTACAAACCGGTGATGATCTCTCTATCATTCTCAAAACAAGTTTAACATGATAGTCTGTACAAACCGGTGATAATCTCTCTATCATTCTCAAAAAACAATTATGAACATTAGACATACACCATTGACTCTCCACATTCATTCTGCTATCAGTCATTACAAATTTACAATAATAGGTAGCCAATATTTTGGGCATAGTAACATGTACAACTAGGGCTGCTAAACAAGTGAGCAAGCCGAGTTCAGCTTCTGTTCAAACTTGACTTGAATAACTCGAAGTTCATTCGAACTCGACTCAAGATCAAACGAGTTTTAACATATATAATCAAAATTGATTCGGACATTTTTTATGTTGTTCGAGCTCGACTCAAGCTCGAAAGTAGTTCATGATGGCTCGCTCAATTGGGGCCAGGCCCAAATGTAAAACCCATGACTCGAGTCAGGATTTTATAGTCATTAGCCGGTCGGTTTGACCGTGGTTCGAGTCAGTTCAGCTTTTAGAACACGTGCGCGGGTCCGAGGCCGACCGTGTGCACATGCTAAGAGGGTTCATGTATACCCAAGTATCGATGATAGCGTTAGATACGCATCACCAGACTGAGTTATCAGTAAATATGAGAGTATATAGTTAATGATTTTATTTTTTTCATGTTGTGATCGTAGAATTAGTTTAGGTCTAATAACCCATTAGAACGCGTTAGATGGTATTCGGGTGGGTTATTAGTTATACAACATGTCATTTGGATGTTGTGGTGTTTTGTTTGATTTTATGAGATTTTTTCCAATTTTTCTGGGATTTATTCCAAGTTAGTTATTATTTTTGACTCAAGCCAGTGTTGAGTCAAGTTCTATTTACAAGTTTGCCACTCCTATATTTCTCATCTCCCTCCCCACACAATCCGCGAAGTTTTCACCACCCCAAACCCAAACCCTAGCTGCCGCCCTTGAGGTTTTCCCCACCATCACCAACGCCACCTCGCCGCCGATCAATGCCGTCCACCCGGCCATGCCGTCACCTTGTCGCCTCTACCACACCTGGCCATCGTCCAACCATCTGACACCGGAAATTGCCCTCGATTTCACAACTGTTCCAGACATGATTCTTCCACCATCTGCTTCGGACTGCCATCACCGTGACATCGAAGCTCTCCCCTCGACTTCCCCTACCTTTCCCCCTTACCTAGCACCGCTGTCGAGGCCGGCCGTGGGTCTGATTGGAGTGACTGACAGCCCCAACCGAACTCGACGCCGCCGTCGGTGGTCATCACCGCCACGGCTGCCCTTGTCATCACCACTATTGGGTCAAGCTCGCTAAGACGGTGCTAACCCTTACCTCCTATTGCCCCACCAGCGCAGTCGCCGGAAAACCGCTAGTTCGCCTTCACCGCCTTGGTCCATCGGCACCAATTTCAGCGCTGATCGCTAGGTGGTTTTTCCTTTTTTTAGTATTATTATATTCATGTTGTGGTCATGGTAGCGTATTGGAATTAATTTTATTAACTTCATGATTTTAGTTTAATTAATCGTGAATTATGATAAACATGTTATGATTAGCGTAGATTGTGTTGTGTGATGTAAATGCTCACTAATGAAATTGTTATTAAACCACTGAATAGTTAATTAAATGCTTGTTAACTAGTTAATTTATGAAACTGCATGATTTAGGTTTTGCATGCTAGTATTAAGTTAAATGGATTAAATTTATTAAATTATTGTCACCTAATTAGAATAGGTATGTTTTGAAATTGGAATTAAAAGAGCTAGGTAATAATAAGTAATGAATGAAATCATAAAATTATTAACTTGTTTGACAATTAGATATTTAGTGTGATTGTTGAGATGATTGTCATGTTTGATTAGATTCACATATGAATGTGGATATATTAGTTATATAGGCATGCATCATATATGTATGGGCGTTAGTAAATAGTTATGTTCATGTAGGTTCATTGCAGGAGCTCGCCGTCTAGGCACGAGACTGCACTTGGAGCTTTTGACAGGTCCGTTAGGACACACTTCTCAAGTTTTATCACTCTACTCTATCAGTGATTTGATTTATTAATCGTAGGACGTGTCAGGTGGATGATTTATCGGACTCCACCAAACACGGGTCTTCTGGTCGATTGTTTTCGGAATTAATAACCCTCGAGGATGAGATCCCTCGAGCTTGTTTTCGAAAATAAGATCCACCTCAAGTTGCCTTTAGGCGTATTACAATAAATCCCGACCCAGCCCTATAAATAGTTTTATCGAGTTTTCAATAAGACGAGAGAAGATGAATCGACTTGCACATACCATGAGCAAATGTCGTGCCAATCAAAATAGGCTCTGGATTAGTGATTGTCCTGTTCCATTCCTGAGGAATCCTGACAACTCTGCCTTTGAGCTCCTCACACCCGGAGAACGTAGAGGTTTACGGGTACTGTTAATTACAACGCATGTCCGGACTTGTGGTTCAAAGGGTACTAAAAGCGCATGCCTCAGAGAACTCGGCCTATGTGCTCAAGGCCAGGAGTAATATGGAGGTTCGGAGATGGCTTAGGATAAAAGTTTAACGCAAAGTACTGAAAAAATTATCGAGAGCGGCACTGTACCAGATAGATCAAGATGTTGTTGAGTCAGCTGCTCAACGGCTCCTCTGTAGTTGCCCTTATGAGAGTTCTTGAGGAAGATATATGATTGTTTGCTTTCCATGAGAGTTTGCTCTCATGTTCTAGTTTGATATTAGTTATTTTCGGACCAGTGACACCCGTTGCTAATGTTTTCTTATTATATATGTAGGTAATGAAGATAAATGGAGTATGTCGGCTTTGACGAAGGACTAGCGTTTGCATTGCACACACATACCTGGCGACGCATCGACTTTTGCGTAAGATGTGATGTGATTGACTGTTGGGTTGGATTTACATATTAGTGTATATATGCATGTGTTTGTGAGGCTTGTATGCCTTGTTTTAGAAATGCTTGGAAATGTTTTGAGAAAAGTTCTCATGATGTGCTATGCTGAAATGAAAAGGAACCAAATGAGTTGAGTATGAAATTGCATGTGGGCGAGATGCCGATTACAAAATATGTGGAGGTTTTGGACCCCTATTGTAATGTAAATTATTGTTTTTATATATATTATATTGTGTCGTGTTTTAACAGGTCGTCCCCTTATTGCACTTTTAAGGGAGGCTTTGTCCGTTTTATTTTAGGATTTCTATGAATTTTGTTGCTATTTAATTATTTTGGTGTGTGGTTATTATCATGACATTCACGTAGTATTCTACTAGGGTTTTGCATCTTATTCATACATTGTTTGTGCATTAGTTGTGTGCTCCATCTTGAGATGTCAAGATGGTTATGTCATAGCCGTTTAGGTTTTGGGTCAGCCAAATTAATTGGTTTACGAGTAGTTCGATCCTTTGTAACAGTTTTGGTCCAGGTTGAGAGTAAACTGGATTAGGGTGTTACACCAAATCTTGTACATGTATCCAAAAAAATGATCATGAAATGAGCGTGGATTGAACATGTGACCTCACAACACTCTCCCAACTGAGCTATCCCTGTGTTGATGTTATTTTGTTATTTTATTGTATATAAATAAATATAATTAGCTACAATTAAACTTATTAATATATATATATATATATATTATCTTAGCTGGGGGCAAATAATATTTATGTCTCAAACTTTAATCTAGATCGTTTGATTACAATGATGACCAGATTTAATAATAATAAATAAAAAATAAACACCCTCACCACCACCCTCCTTTAGTACGTAGTCAATAATAATATTTATTTATGATTTTAAATATATTTTGAATAGATAAATGATATTATTATATTATTATATTATATTATCAAGTCGAGGTCGAGTGGAATTACGAGTCAATTTTGAGTCAAGTTCGAGTTATAATAAAGTCATGTCAAGTCACACATTGTCTTACTCAAGATCGACTCGTAAGGTTCAAGTTAAAGTTGAGTTCGAGCTTGAGCATTTAAATGATAAATTTTGAGTCGAGACGAACTGAACGCCAAATACTCACAAGTTGGCTCACTCAAGTAGCCGCTCTATATACAACATTTATCACAACCTCGATCTCTAATTCTTGGGTTGAGCCTCATAGAAAATTTATTTCCTAAAGGATATTGCATCCCTTTTCGATTTGAATCCTTCCTACAAGATATGACATCTCCAAAGCTGTGTCACAACCCTTCCTAAAGGTATTGCACTCCTCTGCCATCTCACATTTTAAAAGGTATGACATCTCTTTTAAATGTATGCACCTTTCCTGTAGGGTCTTGCATCCCCTTTTGAAGGATACGAATCCTTCTTACAAGATGTCTACCCCTCCTAAAATGCTGCACCATTTCTCCGTCACACCCCTTCTCCCCTTGGTCTAAAAGCTACATTCTATCTCCTCCTTATAAATACGTCAAAATATTATTATAGATTTTTTTCTTTTTAATTAGTGGAGAATTTTTATGAAAGATTATCTTCTTAAAAAGCAAGAATAACTATATAATAATTGTATAACTTCATTTATTATATATTTTTTTAGTTTTGGACTTATTTATAATTTAATTATTCGTTATCCTCTCCTAGACAAAATATTTGTCTCTGTCTTTTTCCCATAATTCAATTCTTTAGAGTTAACATCACTGTTTTTTTTTAAGTTTTTTGTGCAGTGTTCTATTCTCTTGAATCATCGTTTTATCAGTCATTATATATACCTCCTTTTTGTAAAATTTGCCCTTTCTATTTAGTTTCACTTCAGGATTTTGTTTTATTTTTTGCTTAAAACTTATTTATTTTTTACGTTGGACACTTTGTGACACTCTTTGTATTTATTTATTAATGATTTTGCCTCTTTTTTTAAGATGTAAATATAGAAGGTTGGTGAACTTCTAATGGGTTAAAGTTCTTGGGAAGAGATTTGCATCGAAAAAATTATGGTTTACGATATATAAATTTGGAGATGGAAAAAAGACATAAAAAATAATTAAATATATAGTTTAAAAAAGCAGCAAATGATTATCCATTGTTACAACAAGTATGGTATTTCAATACTTCTGGGCACTTTGTGGTTTTTTACATTTATTTATTTATAAATGATTTTTCCGTATTAAGATTACTGTATTTTATTTCACATGTAATGCTTTAGATTGTGATGTATATTTTTATTCATATTTTCTCACAAATCTGGTAACGATCAAAAGCAATTGATTTATATATGTTAATTTTTATAGTTTATATACTTTCACATTAAACAAGGTTTATAATTCAATTAACTTCAAATAATGTTGTAATTTATATATTTATCAATCATGATAATAGCCGGTTTGTAAAAGCATAACCCACCCACACATTATGGGCAGTTTAGACGCTTTAAGTACGGTTTATGTTAAACTTCTTGATAATTATGCATGATAATTGATAGGTAAAACATAAATACTTCTTTTTATTTTTAATTATATTTTTCCAAAACATACTTCTTGTTATTTATGAGAACGAATGAACAAACTTTTGTCTTTCTTCAATAATTCATGCTTAGACCGTTTTGGGCGTGAGGGCCGTCTTAAGAAAGTTGCCAAGCATTAGCAACGACGAGCCAACCTTCCCATCTTCATTGGCCATGGAAGCCCTTAACACCTCCCCCACCCTCTCCGCCTTCTCCCTTATCTCCCTCCCCTTCTCCAACGTCTCCCCCATCACCATCCTCACCACCCTCTCCACCTTGTCGGCCTTCACCTCCTGATCTGTCGCCCCTTTTCCCACCTATGTCTCCCCCATCACCATCCTCACTGTTACACCCTTGAGTCTAGGATGCACCGGGAGCTAGGGTTTGGCGGTTGTTCCTAGTCATCCCGCATCTGAACATGGATAGTCAATGCTATCCAAGTGGTGAAACAACTTACCACACACTAACCGTGTTATAGTTGCAGGTTGTCGGACCATGGTGTACGTAGCTGTAAAGCCAAGTGTCGGGAGACAGCGAGTATCAGCACATGTAGTGGTATATGGTGTACTGGGCATGTGGCTGTGGTCGAGTCCAAGAAACCTCAATATGGTGCTGGTTCGTGAGATGGAGCGCTAGTCGGGTGCTGGTGATCGAGCACCAAGGCTAGGCATCACGAGCAGGTCGGTGTTTATATCGGCGGAGTGAGGTTGGGTGCAACCGAGCATACTGAGCAGAATACCGAGTCAGGCTACCGAGTAGCACAGGCGAGCAGCATGGGCGCTGGCGTGTGATCGCTGGTGCGTGATCGCAAGCGTGTGATCGCTGGTGCATGAGCGCAAGTGAGCGCACAGGTGCGTGCCGATCAAAATAGCGGCATGCTGGAGTGCACAGTGCAAGCTTGTAGCGGTATGAAGATACTGGTGTTTGGAGCGGTATTTGGTTCCTGGCGGTAGTGATGTCCAACGGTGATCTGGTGCCCACGTTTGCAGCAGCACTGGGTGTCGACGTGTGTGGTGGCACTGGATGCTGGAGTTTGCAGTGGTAGATGGATGCCGGTCTTGGAGCCAAAAATTGCTGGAAGCGTCTAAGAGGTTGATCTTGTAGCTGAGTGTTTGCTAGGGTCGAGCCAGTACGTGAGATGGTTGAACTAGCAGTGCAGTCGATGGTTTGGAGGAAGCTTCATGGAAAGAGAGCAGGAGCATATCTGGAGAGGATCTGGATATCCTGATATACTAGGCACGAGCAATGTTGCAACAAACTTAGGTTGGAGATAAGCCTATGCCATGAGAAATATCCTAAACGTGATCAGGTTTTAGGATAAGGGTGTGGTGTATCTTAGGTGATCTTTTGGAGATAAAGATTACGGGGAAGATTTGGGTTTATCTAGAGTTGGTGAACATGAGTTAGGGTTTTCTATATAAGGGGCGGCCTCTTGTATGGGAAAAAAAAGAGAACGTCTGGTAGAGGAGAGAACTGCTGGAAAGAGTTGTGTTGAGGCTTTCATGGAGAGAAGCATACCAAGATCAAGGTAGGGAGACGGTGAAGGGCTGCAGTCGATCCTTGGAGTATGATTACTCTTCACGTGTGGGCTGCTGGATTAGTCAAGTCGACCGAGATCGAGGTATTACACAACTTACGTTCTTATCAACCCCTTGCATATCCTAGTTAAGGAAATTGCATGTAACCAATTGATTCAAGGGGGACGATTGGAGGGTTGAGGGTGAGGACCGAGTGAAGGTGCTCTCACGGTCTCTCAAGTGAGGTTGAGAGATTCAGCGTGGGGTTTGCATGTCCACAGCCGACAAGTAGTCTGGGTGGGATTACTTGTGTCCTTTGTTTATGATTTAAATAAAGGTTGGGATGGAGTTCCTGTAATCAAGTTGTTGTCAGCGTCAGTATTTGGCATTGGGCGTCAATCTAAGGATTCCGGGATTGGGGCTGTACCGTGAACGGATAGCGGTACTTGTGACGGTAGTGGGTAGCCGGTGCATTGGAGTGTGGCGAGCGCGTAGCGCTGTGGTGTGTTGTTTGGTGATCGGTACCAGGTACAAGGCACTGCTGTCTAGGTAGTCGACAGGGTGTGCTATGCCGGGCATGTTGGCGGGTAGCGGTATTGACAACGGGATTGGTTTTTGTCTCTCGCAGGAATTGTCGAGAGGAGTGTGACTTGTGGAAGGCTAGTGTTCCCAGAGAGGGAATACGCCGCA
>JAURVB010011163.1:0-51003 GCA_033002965.1 Piper betle
TAGTATCATGTTAGGGTTTTATGAATTTATCCATGCATGACAAGTCGTATCTACATCTTAAGACGCCGAGATTGGATCTGTATGAGTTAGGTTCAGGTTAGCCAACCTAACCGGGGCCCCGTAACATGCCGGTTCGGTTCACGAGCGTGAACTGGATTTGGGGTGTTACATAGTATATGATGGTTGTCCATGTGGGTATTTTAGTTATGGTAATCGAGTTTCAATTCTAATGTTAACCGGGTTATCTTTCGTTACAGAACAGAATTAAGTTTCCTGTTTGTTAATATAGTTAGTGG
Source organism: Piper betle (assembly GCA_033002965.1). Lineage (NCBI taxonomy): Eukaryota > Viridiplantae > Streptophyta > Magnoliopsida > Piperales > Piperaceae > Piper > Piper betle. Next base: position 297 of record JAURVB010011163.1, read on the forward strand.
AAGTCCAATTAGGTTCTAAATAACCCAATCAAAACGGAGCACAATTAGGGCTTAAAAAATATGGCGCGGCTAAAAATTTTCCAAATTTGGTATGGTTGGGGGCATGTTGTAAGTGGAGAACAGTACCTGAGAGGACTGGTTGAACACTGTTTAGCCAGAGAGTGAAACCGAGGAGGACAGAAAGATCTGAGACTGCAGCTGCCACTTCTTCACTATTAGAGAATATGTAAGAGATTTTGTGTCTGAACGCCATTACAAGCGCTGCCACTTCTTCACTATTAGAGAATATGTAAGAGATTTTGTGTCTGAACGTCATTACAAGCGCCCACAGCAACACCCCAATACTAAAAGAAGTTCCAATCACTATTATGATTGAGAACTTTGCTGCCCTTGCACTGCCTCTGCCAAGCTCATTCGATACCCTTACACTAAAGCATGAAAATTATAGTTTAAGAATTTGGAGACTCAAACTTGATTCAAAACTAACTCGAAGTTATTTATAAAAATTTTCTAATGCAGTGTGTTGAAGAGAGTATGAAGCTATTACTTTATAATTAAGCATTGAGAAACATATAATTTTATTACTTTAAATATAAATTTGACTAATCTACGTTAAGATAATTATGTGTTTCAAATAGTCTTGTCCAATAACTAGTCACTTATAGAATTTACTAGAAAAACCTTTACTCTGAGGAGTTTTCTTAAAGAAGAAATTACAGTTTAATGATTAAAAAATGTATTATTTTCAATTAAATGATGTTTTATCACAGTTTTACAATCCAATTGTATTTCTCAATTTAAAATTAGTAATACCCCTAAATAATTACTTGGTTTGGAATTTGGTGAACAAATATATAGGCCAGTTTCGGTAGAAACATATTGAAAATAAAATGAGTGTGGCTCTTGGTTTAGATGGAAACTTACTAAAAAGCTCAAGTTATATCATGATATCCCATGCTAATGGTCATTGTAATTATGTTAAATATAAAAGAAATTAATTTTTACAAAATTTAAATTATGTTGAACATAAAGCCGAATAAGAATGAAGGTGATTGATCTCTCTGCTACTGGACATTGTCAATAGAATTTCATTTGTGCAAAATAGTCACAAACATAAATTAGTTTATAATTGTATTGCGTAAATATAAATCGATTTGTAATAATGATGAAGATGTTTCAAGCATAAATTTATTTGCACTTATATTGCTTCAACATTCATAGGAAAAAAAATATTTATTAATAAATTCAATAACCTATTCGGGTTGAAATTGTCTCGCAAAAAACCCTTCACAGAACTTAAGGTCATCTCCACACAACAAAATTACTAACGATTATAAACCAGCCCACTCTTTTTTTTCTTTTCAATAAGTCTCTACCCAAACTTACTCTTACTTTTTTCTTTGTTCATTAAATCCCAACCCAAACCCATATTGAAGGGCATTACAGACTTTAAATTGAATCTTAAAATTGTGACAAAGTACTATTAAATCATGAATAGTACATTTTCTTACCATTAAATCGTAATTTCCACTTGTTTAGACAAAATGGAGTTTTAAAGCTACAAACGAGATACATGAATACACATGATTCATCGAACTAATTAATTTCTACTCATGGCTCCCATTGATCGAGCCAAAACTAATATAGCTTTATTTGAACATGAAGAAGCAACTTACCTTGCAGCAGCCAGAAAGCCGAAAGACAGCATAAGCTCCCACCCATTGATGTTAAGACTGCAACAATATTAATCGAGCATGATAGTTATTTTCCGACAGCATGAAACTAGGAAATCTTTTCAGGTTTGAAGCTGTAAAATATAGAATGTATAGATAAAACTTATGTAAAATATAGAATGCATAGATAAAACTTATCTAGTAATGGAAATGTAAAAAACAACAAGAGTCGTCACGTTGATCAAGGTTTACTCACAAAGAAAAAATATTAAAGCCGCTACTTATCATCTATATCTTTGTCAGTCTTCTATTTTTCAACATGCGTGAGAGAGTTTTTTAATTACTTTTAAGTTGTTTTTATTGATATCTTTATGCATATAATAATATAAGATATACCAGGAACAAATTAGCTCCAAATATGTATTTCATCCATATTTAAGTGAGGCTTAGTCCACATTGATCTCTTTTTTTAATTTGGTGGGATCCATCCCTTGAGGATGCCTCCACCCAAAAAAATTAACCCAAACAAGGTGTAAGAAAGAATAACAGTGAATTTCATCAAATTCTTTAAAATATATATATAAATAAACATAAAAATTCTTACCAGATTGATAAAGCACTGATCACAATATGAGCATCTTCATGAGCCCGGTGAGAAGAATCAAAATTGTGTTGTACCAAATCTCCACACTATTTGGGGGATTAACAGCATTACAATCATAGTTTAAATAGGGACAGAAATTGAAATGGAATGACTCCAAGAGTTCAAAGCCGACTCAAAGTCAATTACAATATTTATTTAACTTAATAAATAAAAATTATGTGAAAATAATATATATTGTTTGAGATTGACGAATATGTGATTTGTCGCTGAACAACTTAAACTAAAGAAAAATAATATTTTTCCAAAGTATTTATTGTTTGACTCGGACAGCCAATTATAATTTAGTCATCCTAATATTATTTATAAACTTTGACAGGGAAAACATAAAATGAAGTCAACCGGTAAAACTTGACGCAAGCCCGCGGTGGAGCCAATTAGTTACTCTGGTGAGACTAGCTCGGCTTGTAACGGCGCTTGATCCCGACTCTAGCTCAGGTTGAGATCGAATTCTAGGCGTAACTTTTAAGTTTTATTATGTTAACTAATAAAAAAATACTTCCTTAAAAAAATAGTAGCATATATATATAAGCACAAGCTTTGGCGCTTACCAAAGCATGACACCAGAAGAGAGCGATAACTTGACAACAGGGTAGATGTCGGTGAAGGCTAAGACGGAGAAACCAGTCCAAGTTTTCGGACAGCCGCCATTGAAGACGTACAGGAGCTGCCCCAGTATGGGCACCCAGCTAGCGACGATCATAGAGACCATGATCCCGGCAACACCCGCTCGAAATAAATTAGTGAGCACCCAACAGAGGAGAGCGTGCACCACAAGCGATACTGCGGCCAACCATGTGATGATCATGTTCTTGCTCTGGGACTGCAAGTACATTTGGAGGGTGAAGGAGAAGATGTAGGAGACGATGATTGGGATGTACCAAATAGATATATTGTTTGCCTCGGCCGCTATCTCTAGTGACTGCCCAAGCAGTTTGAGTATGGGAGCTGCAAACACAAAAATGGGTAGCATTGGGAGGAAGAAGATGGTCTCCACAAGCCATGACCTCTGTAGGTAGACGCCAAGCATGTGATATTGTTTTGCTCCGAAGGCTTGCCCACACAAAGTTTCCAACCCGCTAGACATGCCCATCTGCAAGCCCATATAATTTTTGAATATGATAATAATTATATTTTTATAAGATATATAAAAAATAAAATATTTAGACAATAAACTAATTAATACTAATTTTGAGCCAAATCAATATAAAATAGGTACTAATAAAAACCCAAATTTAATTTATATTTGAACATGGATTCAGGTCGAGTACTTGATTTACCCAAACCAAACTAGATAGCATCGGTAGATGTGAATACTCTTGACTCTTGAGGTCTTTCTTCCGTGAAGAGTTTTGGTTAATATTAAGTTATAATATTTTTTTAGAAAAATAAATATAGGCAAATATATATTTATTTGAAATTGATAAATATATAATTTATACTAATCTTAAAATACTGATTTAGCTAAAATAAAAAAAATAGTATGCTATGATAATTTTTATTACTTGACTTAGAAGGTAAACTAATCTATATAGAGTCAATTATGAAGTTTAATTTAGATAGCTATAGAATTGAGACTAGAGGGAGTTTTGAGCACTCAAGCAAAAGTTTTAAAATTATAACCAAAATGTGTTTTTTTTTTAAAAGGAGAATTAAAATGGAGAAAGGTGGGTATATTGCAAACTGACCAGCATGCATGATCATCATAAATGATAATTTAAAAAATAATATTTCATACACCACTAAATTTTTTAGTTCTAATTTTTCCTACCTTAGTTCGATCCGGTTAAAAAAACACTTTGTAAGTGGCTAATTTAATAAACCAATGAATACTTCTGTGACAGCAAAAAGTGCTAAAAACCAAGTAGCACCTTTTTTATAAAATATAATTATAATTACCAAGATTCCGATAGAGAAGCGGACGAATACGTGGAAGACAAGTGCAAGCGCAGCCATCTGGACGTCGCCGATGCGGCCAATGAAGGCTTGAGCTATGATGAAAATCCCGAACATAGACACTCTAGTGAACACAGCCGGCCCGGCTATCACCCATAGCTTCTTCAACTCCACCCCTATTCTCCTCCACAGGGGCTCCTCTTCCTCGCTCCCTCTCTAAAACCCTCGTCTCCCCTCCTCCATCCCTACTCCCCAACAATTTTTTTTTGCTGCCTCCATAGTTACTCGTCTACTTTCTACTTTCTGTGTTGCATGTCACACAATCTCAGTAATCAGTGGCTAGCTGTTTTTAAAGACACATTTGTGCATTTGTACAAGAATATTAAATGTAAGGATCTAACTCCAGCTGATGACGTTGCATAATCCGACATAAATCAATTCATATGTCATATCTGGAACAGTATATGTAATATATTTATTTGCAATACCATGACTTGGTTCTGTAGCCATGATTCAAGAGCGTGCAAATGCACTTGATACGTTGCAATATGATCCGACGTAAATCAATTCATATTTCATGATCTGGACAAAGTTGGTTTTTGACAATCCATGTAATCATTGATGATCTAGATGCTAACTTTCAGACTGCCAACGCTTGAGGAACTCATATATATATATATATATATATATATATATATGTATATATATATATATATATATATATATATTTATTTATTTATAGTGTATTACTTGCGTTTTTAATACAGGCAGCATATATAAACGAGAGTATTGGATCGAAATCCAACGGCTATCATTTGCTCCCCTCACAACTATTGTCGACGGCATTTTATTGAGGGAAGGAAAGAAGGCATTGGCGAGGCGGTGGCGGCATTAGCTAGCTGGCGGCTAACGGTGGGGTGGCGCAATCAGTCAATAGGGTAAGAAACGAGGAAAAAATATTCAGGGTAGTTTCGTAATAAAAACTTGACACGATCCCGACTCGAATTAATATTATGAAATATATCTCAAAAAAATATAAAAAAATAAAGTAAAATACCATAAAATAAAATAATCAAGTTCTAACTCGAATAACATACTCTAAACCTAATAACTCACCCAAAATTAATAAATAATGCGTCCTAACTCGGTAAACGGTTTTAAATTAATTTTATGATCCACTATATATTTAAAAAATGACATATTTTTATATATTTTGATAACTCTTTTTCTACATTTATCACATCATGTACAAAAATAGTAGAGCTCTGTCCTCCCAAAATTCGGGAACACGTCGATGCCCGTATTCAAGAATGGCTGGCCTCTTATTAAGAGCATTTAAATTATTGGCAGAACTTCAATCTTGCTCTCATCAAACCACTTTCTTTCTTGATTTGTTATTTTAATATTAAATTAACATGTAAAATACTGATGAATTAAAGCAATTCTTTTAATCAAACTTATCAGATCCGGCCTTGCTATTATGCTTCCAAGAGTTGGTAGAAAGTGAAACGTCAGAGCCAAAACACATGAAAGCCATCTCATTTAATTTTCTTTAACATGATGAGTACAAGTACAAACCATAAAAGATCATGCCTGACAAACACATTAAAAAAGCAAATGCAAGAATTAAAACTTTGGACCACCCTGCGAATAACTTACACGTTACAAATATGTCAAGTTTTATTAAAGCCAATAACAAAATCACTTTTGTCAAGCTTATAAACCACTAAAATAAAAATCACTAAGATTATACCGTCCTTCCAGATTCGTAGCTATCATAGTCGTTCTCCATCACTGCTGTGAGATTCACAATCACTGTAGCAACGCCCCTGAATAGACTCCACGACTCCACTTTCAAATAGAACATTTTTTCCTATATATTTAAAAACAAAACATAGAAACTAATCACATAAATTATACAGAACAAAGATCAAAACGAGGTTTGTGTTAGGCAATATTACCGATGTGATACAATTGCAGGGCAAGTGCGCTTATCGTGCCCAACTCCCCATTTGTTGTAACCATAGCATAGCCTATCTTTTACCATACACTCCATTGCAAATTCTTTACCACTCTTCCACATTTTACCACTTCTTTTTGTCTTTAATTGTGTTGTTTGATGTATTTGTATTCCATGATGTAACTTTAAATTTAATACCTGATTATGTACACCTTCATCTACCGCATCTTCTACCAATTTCTCTATTTCCAAAAGTTTTTGCTTGGTGAGTTCAAATTTTTCAGATGATAAATATACCTTTTTGGCTCATCAAGTGAATATACAGTACAATTCTCTCCAATTAGAAAATAAAGTTTTGTTACAATCACCATGAAGTTCCACTCTATCACCATAAAAAATAACTTCCTTTGCTATTTCAATTGTCCATCTCTTCGTGACATAGAGTTGAGGAAAAATATCACCCTCATTCAATCTCAGTATATACAGCAAATGCCTACATAAAATGCCTTCACTTTCCAAAAGTTTACAACTACGTGTGCATCTATTTTCAACTCCTATGTAAGTAGCACGTGCAAACCAACTCTTTATTATTTCTACAACATATTACATCATACTGTTTAACATCCTCCCTATCTAATTTCTTATGAGATGAATAATAAAACAAACTGTATTGTAGTTCTTCTTGAAACTTATAAAAAATTTTACGAGTTTATACCTTTGCCATCTTACATTCTATCTTGAATGGAGTGACTAATTTGGGGCTTTTATATTTATTTTCATAAGATTCTTTGCCTCGTTCAATCTCTGTCTTTTGATAGCTCTCTCAAATATATGTATAAACTCAATAAGGCTATTTTTTATATTGACATACCTTGAATAAAATGAGTTTTGATATTCACTTCATTGCGAACTTCTTATACCAGCCAAAAATATACTTTTACTATACACAAGAACCCACATTTAACGAATTGCATATATAGATTTTAACCATTTATTTTCCTTCAAGCAATTGTCTTTCATTATTTCACTCTATTGTGCTTCAAATTCTTCTTTGTTTTTTGTACCATAAATTAACGTATGGAATGGCTCATAAAACTCCCTTTTGTGAGCAATTATACTTAATTTTTAGTTTCCCTCTTAAGGATATATCAAATGCAAAGACAATGATATGTTGAAGGAAATATCAATTTAATTATTTTCTCCATTGTAGGATCTTGATCAATAACAATTGCCTTTGGATGTTTTCCATCCATGCATTTCAAAAATGTTTTAGAAAGCCACACAAAAAACTCAACCTTCTCATTACACAAAAAAACACATCCAAATATAATAGTTTGTCTATAATAGTTTAATTCGGTGAATGGTGCAAAAATAAATGTATATTTATTTGTATTATATGTTGTTTCAAAAATCATCACATTTGAGAAAAATAATAATTTTTTCTTAAAATTCCATCCACCCAAAAACAATGCTTCAATATACCATCATCATCAACTTCATAGCAATAAAAAAGTAAGGCATTCATCTCTTTCATTTCCTCGAAATGTTTCATCAATAATTGGGCATCAATTTCATTTATCTCTTATTTATTTTTTGTCTGGGTATTTTTAATATCTATCTTTGTACAACCAATATTTGTAACCCCACCTACTTTAATTTCTAGCATAGACATTAGTAGATAAGTTTTATGTTAGCCTCTACAAATGTGTCAATCAAATTTCAGTGCACACTTGTAACATGCCTATGTGACTTGAGAAAATGAGTTTATGGTGTAAGGAGTGCATGACGATGTCCTTCTTCAAAATGCATGACCTTTCATGTGCCCTCTTTATTTTTAATTTCCCTGATGTGCGCTTGACAAACAACTCTAATTATAAGATAAGTTCTCTTTTTCCTTTGAGGTATTTCTCTTTCGTTTGTTCCTACTCATACCATCATTATTGTTATCATCTTCATATCCAATCTGTATTTTACACTCAACTTCTTTTGAATGTCATTCTTTAGAACACACAAACACTTGAAAACATACTTCTTTTATTATCTTATAATAATTTGTACTATGTTTACATACACCAAATCTGATCATTTTTTAATAACTAGTGCAGAAGTTGAGTGCATCGTGCAAACAATCAAATTGCATTACAACTTTCGGTTTGAACTCATCTTCTACAATAGGATAAAATGTTGTAATATATTGGACTAATTCTTCTTTGTCATTTCCTTTATCTTCAAGATTGTTCATTCTTAAAAAATACAAAATTTAGAAAAACTAAGAATATAATCAACTAAAATAGTCACAATAAACATTCTTAGTTGAGTCAAAGTACTTTCAAAGGCTTAACTCTTACTTAATACGCGTATTCAGCTGGATAATAAGTCTCTAATTTTTGGATTTGTGTGCTAACAAGAGCACTCTTATTTTCTGCTTGTTTCCTTTTCTTTGCTAAAAGATGCCTCTTCGACTCCACTCACAAATATTTTTGACCTGAAAACATATTGTTTTACACCGATAGGAACATAACTACAAGAAATCAGGGCAACTATTTTTCCTTAAAACAATAATTTTTTCATTGTTTAGTAGCTTTACTGCTTAATTTAATCAGATGATTATAAATACTCTCATTTGATGTCCATTTACACAAAAAAAGTAAATGCCACAAAATTTGAATAAAGTTAAAAAATTGCCCACCCTCGACGGCGGTAGGATCGGTGCAAGAGGGTGGCCTGGGATCAGCGGCTTCGTCGCATTGTGGAGGGGGCCGGGGGATGCGTCGGTGTGTGTGTGTGTGGGGGGGGGGAGCGCGCCGGTGGGGGGGCCACAACGGCGGGCGGGGGCAGGGGGACCGCAGTTGTGGGCAGGGGCGGTGGCGGCCGGGGTGTGTGGGGGTGGAAGGGCAATCACCCATAGCTTCTTCAACTCCACCCATATTTTCCTCCATAGCAGCTCTTCTTCCTCCTCCCCCACTAAAACCCTCCTCTCCCCTCCTCCTCCATCCCTACTCCCCAGCAATTTTTTTTAGCTTCCTCCATAGATACTCGTCTACTTTCTGTGTTACATGTCACACAATCTCAGTAATCAGTGGCTAGCTGTTTTTAAAGACGCATTTGTGCATTTGTATAAGAATATTAAATGTAAAGATCTAACTCCGGCTGATGACGTTGCATATGATCCGACATAAATCAATTCATATTTCATATCTTTTATTTGAAATATCATGACTAATTACTAGTCCTGTGGTCATGATACAAGAACGTTCAAATGCAATTGATACGTTGCATATGATCCGACGTAAATCAATTCATATTTCATGATCTGGACAAAGTTGGTTTTTGACAATCGTTTTAATCATGGATGACCTCGATGCTAACTTTATCGTTGGATTTAGATCAACAGTGATTACGTTTCTATTCCAACACACTCTAATTAGGTTCTTAAGTTCTCCAATTTTCACCCTATCATTCTTTTCTTTATATATATATATATATATATATATATATATATATAGGGTAAAGGTTTCTGTGCAAGGGCGAAACCCTTACCTGCGCCAGGATAATCTGGGCCGTTCGATTATGATCGAACGGCCCAGATTTGATAAAAAAATGTTTCCACCCCCCCCTCCTTCGCCGGCGGCCTGGATCCGGCCAGGCCGGCGGGCGGGGTGGGCGAGGCGGGGTGAGGGTGGCGTGGGTGGGCGGAGGAGAAGGGGAGGGCGGCGTCCGGGATCCGGCCGCGGCCGGCCGGGCGAGGGGGTGGGCGAGGCGGGGCGAGGGCGGCGTGGGTGGGCGGAGGGAGAAGGGGGAGGGCGGCGTCCGGGATCCGGCCGCGGCCGGCCGGGCGGGGGTGGGCGAGGCGGGGCGAGGGCGGCATGGGTGGGCGGAGGAGAAGGGGGAGGGCGGCGTGGGTAGGCGGCGGGTGGGAGGTGGGCGGCGTGGGTAGGCCGCCCCCTCTCGCCCTCACCCTCCGCCCGGCCCGCCTCGCCCCGGCCCGGCCCCGCCTCCCCGCCCCCCCGCCGCCACCCCGCTCCGCCCACACCCACCGCCCCGCATTCCCCCCCACCCCTGCGCCCCCCACCCCCTCCCCGCCGGCCACAACCCTGCCTCCGCCAGAGACAGCCCTGCCCCTGCTGCCCCGCTCCGCTCGGCCCCTGCCTCTGTCGCCTCCCTCCGCCGCCTCCCTCCGCCACCTCCCACCGCCCCGCCCAACCCTACCGACGTCATCGCCGTTGTCATCGGCGCCGGAGGAAGGATGGGGGTGCCCAATCTGGGCCGTCCTTGTAATCGGACGGCCCAGATTAAATTTAAATTTTTTTTAGAAATCCTAATTAATCTGAGCCGTCTTTATAATTGGACGGCCCAGATTTTTGGCGCAGGGCGCTACCCTACCTTTGGCGCAGGGCAGCGCCCCTCATATATATATATATATATATATATATATATATATAATTAATATCTTATCTGTTTGTTATCTACCAAGAGGACTTCAGAATTGAAAGGTCAGGAATATAATGTTGGATCGGTAGGCATCTACTAGATGCTAAATATTCATATGATCTTCAATAACCCCCCACGCCAATTATTCTTGAAGACATCTCATAGCTCATACCTAAAACAATTATTAATATATATCCACGTCAAGTTGTGAATCATGTTGAGGGCAAGATGAACGCTCTAAAATGACATTTTTGTAGGCTAGCATGCCTCAATTAAACTACAAGAAATATTACAATAATTTAATCAAGATAACACATAGAAGACTCCATATTTTAATTTGAAAATGGAGCGACTTGTTGCCATACATGATTAGGTGCATCTACTACAACTGGCTTTGGTTCAACTTTAGCATTTGTATAGTACTTAACAGTACTCTTGCAGACTATAAACTAGATAGCCGCTGATCTTTAATCGAAAAACAAGCTTTACATGTGTATATGAATATTATTTACATCTATTTTTATGCATACTCCATGTTAGAGATAATGATTATGTGTTGCGTTTGATTCCGACTTGGAAGGCTCGTAGATATGGAGGAAACATACAATTCTTGTGTATAATGTGTGTGCCTGCTAGTCGTCTAGTACTACTTATAAAAACTTCATCGCACTAATTTGATCAGTCCTGCTTTCTGACAACAGTGCAATTGGTTTACCATTTGGAGGACCACCCACCATGGGAAACGACTTTTCTTGTTGCTTTGCTTTGACGTGGTCTTGTCGTATTTAATGTGTGTACTAACCTGAAGTTGTATTTCTATATAAAAATATAAAAAAATAGATGGTAAGTCACTAATATATAATTTAAGAATTTGTAGAATGATTCAATGTAGTTGGCCATGTCGGGTCTGAATCAGTGGGTCTGGATTGCGTGACTCATTTACCTCCTCTCATATATATTGATTAATATAATTAATGATTGATGATAAATGTTAGTTAAAGACTTAAAGTTATTAATCCATGAAAACCAAGCATCAGAGCAACAATAAAATCTGACTCGATCGCAGTGCACTTAATATATATATATATATATATATATATATGGGTAAAATATTGTTGTACTGCAGTACAATCTTGGCCGTTGGATTAGCATCCAACGGCCAAGATCTAAAAAAAAAAAAAGGAGGCGGCGCCGCTGCCGGCGCCGCCGCAGCAGAGACGGCGGAGGGGGCGGGTAGGCTGCCCGGCCACGGCGACGGCCGGGGGGGGCGCCGGCGACAGGGGACGGGGGGCGCGGCGCGGCGGGGTGGCGGGCGGAGGCCGAGGGGGCGCGGCGGGGTGGCGGGCGGAGGCCGAGGGGGCGCGGCGGGGGCCGAGGGGGGCGCGGCGGGGTGGCGGGCGGAGGCCGAGGGGGGCGCGGCGGGGTGGCGGCGGAGGCCGAGGGGGGCGCGGCGGGGTGGCGGAGGGGGCCGAGGGGGGCGCGGCGGGGTGGCGGGCGGGGGACGGAGGACGAGGGACGGGGGGCGTGGCGGGCGGGGGGACGGGGGGGGGCGTCGCGCGGCTGGGTGGCGGGCGGGGGACGGGCGGCGGTGGTGTCGCCCGGCGGCGGGGCGGCGGGCCGGCAGGGGAAGACCCGGGGCGGCTAGATCCGCCGCCCGTCGCCCGGCGGATACGTCGCCGCCCCCGGCGGGGCGGCGACGGGCGGGGCAGGGGGTGGCGTCGCGTCGGCCGGGGTGGCGGCGACGCGTCGGCCGGCGGCGGCGGCGGCGGGGCGGCGCCGGAGTTTTTTTTATGGGGGGCATGTTTCAGCCGTTGGATTTGATCCAACGGCTGAAACACTGCAGCACAGCTCAAAATGCCCCTCTATATATATATATATATATATATATATATATATATATATACACACAATAAATTAGGATCGGGCATTCGTTTGTTTTAACAAGCAGTTCTTTCAAGTCCCATGCTGTAATATATCCTCAAAAAAACTATGTAATATATAACTTGTCGAAGCATAATCAAGATTTGTCTATGTTGCTCTTGATTCTCTAACTAAGACTGCAACTAATTGTATCCTATTGATCTAGATTGATAAGATGAACAAATATGTTACATGGTTTTGATTTTCTTTACAGTAGTATAGTAACCAATGCGATTATTTTTATGTGAATTGAAGAATTTAAGCTGCAAGATGATTGAGGCCACCCAACAATGTACGTGGGAAGATCAAATCCGGTGCAGTACTGAATCAAATTACTTGTTTTCCATATATATGTTAGAATGAAATGAAGGTTGCTTGTTATTCTTATATATGATTTGATAAAATGACAGAGCTTATGATGGGGGTTCATATCTTTGCTGTTGACGGTAGGCCAAGGCCCCAGATCAAAAATTTGCATACCTAAGAGTGTGACCAACAATTGGCATCCATGTGAGAAGAGTAATGATCATAATAACACTTTTTATCAAAACAGCAGAGATGATGATAATGATGATGAAAGCGTCGGACGGAGGCTTTTATGTAGTACTCGCCGAGGAAGTGGAGGTGATAGATGCGGAGCAAAGGTTAGCAACCTAGCTAGCTAACTATCTGTCTATGTATTATTTACAACAATGAATCTTATCCATTGAAGAGTAGTCTTGTGCAATTGGTAAGAGTAGCTACCTGTCACTTAGAACTAACCTCTGCTACAATAAACCTATTGTAATCTGAGGCTTCTCGGAACACACACTAAAGCCTTTGTGCACGGGTCTTCCCTATAATGAATCATACCATTACTACTTTATAAGATTTTTCTTTTGGTGAAAATTATCTATTGAGTTTGATATTTGGTTATGGTTTTATGTAGGGATGTAAACAAGTTAAACCTGTTAGCAAGTATTTTACATTCGGTTCGATTCAGCTTGAACTCGTACTTATTAATTTTGTACTCGAAAAAATATTCGACTTGAAATGGTTAGCTCATTGAACAATAAACAGAGCTTAAGTTGACAAGTGTTCTACTCGGCTAGGCTCAGCTCGAAACTCGAACTCGATGTATTTAAACTTAAAAAAACATTCGGCTCGATTCAACTTGTCAATACTATTGAAGTTACATTGAATTTATATAGTGTTAGAAAGAAATTTTTGATCCTATATAAGTCGAATACAAGCCAAGCACAAATATTCGATTCGAAAATATAACGAGCCAAACATAAGTCAAATACAAATACCATAAATTTTAGACGAGCTCAGCTCAACCCATAATACATCAAAGTTCGTCAAACACTCAAACAAACTCAAACATCCTTGTTAAAAATTACGTCGAATTCAAAAATATCCCTACTTAGTTTGGCTCGGCTCGTTTACACCCCTAGTTTTAGGAAAACGGCCCAAGTTGGCAGCTTAAGAAACAACCAGCTTTCTCTTGTCTAGAAGTCTTGCACCATTTGGATGCTATGTTCCATTTTTCAATTTTCTCAAAATAACTTTACATCACATCCCACTTTTTAGAGTCAAATTTCCCATATTATTTTATGACAGACGTGCTCATACAGATTAATTTATTCTTCTTTGTAAGGGATGGTATATATAGAATGCATTGTTATATCTAGTTGACCAATATTTGTACAAGTTGTATTGATTAGTTGAAATATTAATGGAAGAGAAAATATCATTGAATTTGAAGGGAAAAGCTTCTTACGTCTCCTCAGATGGAATCCATCAGCTTCACACCTTCATTTTTGTTCTGGCAGTATTTCATGTCATTTACTGCATCACCACCATGGCCCTGGGCAGATCCAAGGTACTTGAGTCCTCAGAGCCTACACAAGATCAAATATACATGTATTCTGTCTGCTTAATCTACCTCTTGTTTCTATCATTGACTCTCTGCATGTGTTGATTTGAATTGAAGATGAGAATGGAAGTCATGGGATAGGAGACTAAAACAATGGAATAGCAGTTCACCTATGGTAACCAACTATATAAGATACATGCATTTGCAATTTTAGTCTAAATCAATAATATTTTATTGTGAGAACAAATTTGGTGTTGCTCATCTGCAGATCCTGAAAGGTTTAGGTTTGCAAGAGAGACCTCCTTTGGCCGTAGACATTTGAACTACTGGACCAAGTCACCTGTTCTTATTTGAATTGTAAGAATTTTCAACCTCACTCTATGTACTTTAAAAACTCGGGCTTGGACTCCACTAGGCATGCCACCGAGTGGAGTCTACTCTCAGCCCATTAATTTATATTTTATATAAAATAATTATATATTACTCTTTTTATATTTAAAATTGATAAATAGATGATTTATATTATTTTAAAATATTTATTTAATTAAATTAAAAAAAATTATTTTAATTAATTTAATTACATGACTCTCAATAAAATCAACCACTAAGAAGTTATCTGTGAAATTTGACAATTGGAGGAATTTTTGGGGTTAAAAAAAGCTTTAAAGTTATGCTGAACATATAGCAATTGGTGCATTTCATGAAGAGATTAATTAACATGGTTTTAAATTAAACTGTGCGTTGAACAGATAATTGGTGCAATTTCATGAAGATAATCACAATTTAATATCTATTCATCTTCCCCTTAATGTTATGCACAAATTAATAGATGGCATGTGTGTTTTTAGAGAGTTGACTTCATGAACTATGATAAGTGGGAGGCATGTCGGCAATAGTATAAATCATTAATATGTTGAACGTATATATGAAAGTTTTTCATGCATTGATAAGCATTAGGGGAAAAAAGTGGTCACGGGAGAAAAGCCTAATTAAAACAAGCTGCTACTTAAGCAATATTGACTATTAGCAACTCTGATATCAGATGTTAACAACTTATTATTGAATTGGGAAGAAGTTGATTTCTTATTGACCTGCAGGCTTGTTTCTTCAGGCAGTTTGTCAGATCTGCTGCAAAAATTGATTATCCAACCCTTAGACATGGATTCATAATGGTATGTTTAATTAATTTAGATGCATGTATATTAAACATGGAATGCAGGCACATTTAGCCCCTCAAAGCTCAACCAAGTTTGACTTCCAAAAGTAAATCAAAAGATCACTTGATGAAGATTTCGAAGTAGTAGTTGGCATAAGGTACATAATTAATCAAATATTTACCGAGTTCTGTAAATTCTTAATCACCAATTTGATAATAGAATAATTAATTGACAAACAATCAACATTAATAAAAAATAATTTTGTGGCCATTATCACACATAATTAGAATCAGATTAAAATTAAACATGGATTTTTATATCATTAATTGATCGTTATGTTGCTGACTTAATACTTCTTAATATGTGCAGCCCAACAACATGGTTTATTATTGTCCTCTTCTTGCTATCTAATGCACATGGTAAGCTTATAATCCACAAAAAATAATACTAATTTAGAACCACCTAAAAAAATTAACATATGTTCTAAAATCCTAAATTCATATTTCTAGTGATGACAATTGTCCATCAAATATTATCGTGTCCATATTGATCAATTCTTCTATTTACCATACACTTGGGCCATATTAGAATGTAGCTAGATTAAACGATAAGCGTACCTGCAGGCTTAAAAAAGGAATTTTGATAATAAAATTTTCTAAAATGAATAAATAATAATATTTTCAAAATAATCCCACATCTAAGATTTCCTTAAGTAAGGGTGCCCTTATAGATATTAAACTTGGGTTTACTATTTTAAAAAATGATTTAGGTCATTAGGTCGCACTTTGATCAAGTTGCTAAAACATTAGTGATCTGTTTTTAAAATTTATATCAGTAATTTCTTCCAACAAGTATATTTTTTCTTTCCGACAGGGTGGTATTCTTATCTATGGCTACCCTTCATTCCACTCATTGTAAGCATTATATCTCATTTCTCTTTCGCTAGATTAGTTATTAATTTTTATATTGGTTTTAGATACTTGTTTAGTTGTGTGATAAAATCTTTCAGATAATGCTATCGGTGAGAGCAAAGCTTCAAGTGATAATCACTCAAATTTGATTGGATATTCAAGACACAGGTGATGTTGTCAAAGGGCTTCCTGTGGTGCAACCTGCTGATCACCATTTCTGGTTTAATCGCCCAAGACTAATCCTCAACCTAATTCACTTTGTCCTCTTTCAGGTGTCTTCTACTCACCATTGTCACATTAAGCTAATATAATGAACATCTACTTTCTAGTTTATACATGTTGCTCAAACCTATCACTTTGCAGAATGCTTTTCAGCTTGCATTCTTCGTCTGGGCATGGGCGAGATTCTCAAATGCATCACTTCATTGTCACCTTCATGGCATGAAAATGAATGTTGAAATAGAAACATTTTTTTTATTTTGCAGTACGAGTTTGGACTGCGTTCTGGCTTTCATCAAAAAATTGGTAGATATGATCTTCAGATTATCAATGAGGGTGAGCCAAATTAAACACTATTGCCATGATTTCAACCCTCTTACCAATTACTAGCAAAACTATAGAGTGCAAGTATTTGATACAGCGTTCTTACTCAGTTTATATGTAGCTATGTCACCCTCCCACTGTATGCAATAGTCACACAGGTGCACCACCAACAAGTTAACTTGTTTCTGATCAGCGTTCTTCTACCTCAATGAAATGAAAGAATAAAACTAATGTAATGATCATATCAAATTGGTAATCACAGATGGGATCCAATTTGAAGTCTACCATCTTCAATGATAGAGTAGCAGCTGCACTCAGAAAATGGCCCCACACAGCAAGAGAGCATGTCAAAAAATCTGGCGATTGGAAAGTGTGACACCATTTTCACCCAGCAGGGCAGCAACTCCAGTTCATCGCCACTCCCCAGTTCATCTTCTTCGCCACAATAGCAGCGCTTCTCCGAGGTTATACCACTCCGAAAAGTGTCTCCTTACCATTAGAGGATCATGGACGCTCTTTGTCTCACAATAATGGCCACCATGAGCCATCTGAGCAAAGGGAGATGGTAGACATGGCCACACAGCCATTGGAAGAAGCTGCTCCAGAACTGTGAGATTGGTATGAACTCAAAAGCCTTTTCATTTGGCAAAAGGTAGAAGAAAAACAGAGGCAACTTCATCTGCAAATAGGGCTACTCATTTGTGACTGATTCACCTTACCATTTATGTGTGCTAGATAACATGAGTGAACACAGTACAGGTGGCCTCTTTGTTATGTGAATGGATGTTCATTCATATTCCAATATTGAGAAAGAGAAGGCCAAATATTGCTAATAGAGATTAACTAGATACAAACAACGAAATGTTGCGTCCTAATAAACACAAAGATTAATAAACAATTTAGCCTTTATTTCTTTAATAGAAAAGACAATCAACATTCTTCATGAGCTATAATGTTTGGAACAATCTACAGCCTTGAACCAACAAATTGTTGGCTCCGAAAGTATCAATAAGAACACTGTAGAGATTCACCTCATAAAAATGAAAGTTGTCGGAGTACAAATCTGTAATGTTGTTCATCAGTAATCTTGGTTTTGGGAATCAAGCACCAGAGAGCTAGAGGTGAACCTGCAATTACCAATTTTTAAACCTTTCCCATTAATTTGTTATGTGCAGACAGGCCTCTGGTTCTTCATCTTCTTAATCTTAACACTTCTGACATTAGAAAGGTCATCTTGGCATAGGCTGGTTGTGTAAGAAAGATCTAAACATGATGTAAGCTTGCCGGGGGCGATGAAGAGGGACTTCATGTCCTGCCCCCGTCACTGTTACAAGAGTGAGACCTCGGTAAACTTGGCTCCATCCTCCAACCTGTAAAAGATATTACAATTTGGGGAAAAAATCAGGATTGGGAAGACAATAGTATTGCAGGTTACTCAGAAAACAAAGCTCATTGTGGCTTACCTTTCCACTATCTGACCAAGGGTACCAGTTAGTAACAGTTGGAAGCTTCAAAGCATCAATTGAATACCTAGTGGCAGTTACCGGAACAACTGCATCTGTATCACCACTAAACAAAGCATTTGCAAATTGTAATGATATATTTTTATAAAAGTTTCCAAAAGGATTATGATTTTAATAGATGATGCAGTCATAGGCAGGTCATAGAAAATCTTCACTCTAAAAACAATAAACAATTGATTTAAAAGAAGTTTTGTCATTGCTGATAGGAAGATTTATTCTGATTTGACAGAAATTGTTACAACGTTTGCTAAAGTCGATGTGAAACAAATCTATCCGGTTCATAGTATTGAAATGTTTAACGTGTAAGTTATTAAGCATGATGCAAGAGGAAACATGATAGCCTTAAAAAATTGAGTGGCGTATGCACTTGGCAAGAACCTGAAAACCCAGATCCTAATGCCACCAGCTATAAGCTCCTCGTAAATGTCAAGCATAGAGACAGGAGAGTCCCCCAGTTATCACCAACAGCATCACTATTCACCATAATACAAAAATGGGAAAATTTCCATATCAATTAGCCCGAATTAGTAGTCATTTAAGGATCATAAGCTATGAAACCTGCAACTTTCCCAAGGATAGGCAATCCCAGTGACATTAGCATGAAGAGCCTTCTGAACTTCGGGCAGATTGAAATAAGCCTTGGCGTACCTAGCAGTACACGGATCATAAGCTCTTTGACATCCATGGCTGCATCAATTCAACACTCGCATAACCAACCATTCAAGAGAATCCAAGGAATTCCTCACATCCTCTCAATCCATTAAAGGATTGGGCTACATGAGAAGAAGAAGAAGAAGAACATGGGTTCTTACTTACATAGCGACTCCTCAAACTGCGCCTAAAAGAACCATCACCACTCTTACAAGGGGGAGTGTAAATGCTGTATGTATCAATGTTCCCCATCTCCATATTAGCAACAACCATAGTCTTCTCGCATTCAACCGATGGATGTTCAGATGATCCAAGCTCGCAGACATTTCTCAATTTTCGATAGGTAGCATCAGAGATTAGTCCATGCGCCCACCAGTACTCAAACGTTCCAACATAGTCATGAAAATCATCAGTAACAGCATTGCCTACCTATATAACAAGCACACCATCCATTGATCGGATCTTTAAACTATCCAAGATGTTTCTTCCACGACAAAAGCAAATCAATAAGCTTTACCATGAATCCCTTGAAGTTAAGCGCCGGACTCTTCGCCCCTTGTTCTTTCTATAGATGATCTGGGCAAGCTGTGGAACAAAGTGGCCTGCATTTCGGTATGAACTAACGAGTGTTCATGATGTCCCTCTTAACACCAAAAAAATGAAAGAAAACCCCCAACTTAGCATTATCCATCCCCTCACCGGCATAGCTCTCCCCAGCAATGTAGAATTCTCTGTACTTGTACTGAGGAAACCTCTCCAACCAGTTCACGAGAAAAGTAAATGCATCATCAGCTACAACAGCAGCAAACAAGCAAACGCAATTATGCAAGGCTATCTAAAAGCTACCAACAAGTAGGTCTCTAAGTAGAGAAAGAAGTATAACTAGAAAAAACCTGTTCTCTGATCCCCGGCATTATACAGATCCGAACTGGTGTTAGAATAAGAGAAGCCAACACCAGCAGGTGACTCCAAGAACAGCAAATTCGCCACTTCCGCACACCAATCCAAACGCACAAATTCAGGTAAAAAAACAGATTTGACAACAAGCAATTGAAAGATCAATAATACATAACTAATCAACCCCTCACACTTGTTCCAAGCATAGGGATTGAGGTAGACGCTCCTCCCATCCGGATTGATCCGAAAAGGGCCAACCTCCTCGGCGGCGCCGTATGCCACCGACGAGCACCCTGGGCCACCATTCAACCACAGAACAAGCGGCCGCGCCGCCGCCGCCGACGACTCCACCAGCCAGTAGAACAGAGCCCGGCCGGCCGCCTCGTTCACCGTCACGTAGCCAGAGTACTGGGAGAAGCCCACGTCCCCGGGCTGGCCGGGGAGGTACACAATCCGGTCATCCTCCTGCTTGCTCCGGCCGCTGAGCAGAGCAGCGGAAACAGGTGAAAACAGAGCAACCGAGCTCACCAACAGTGGAAGCAGCAGCGGCCCATTGGATAGCCGGGTCTGCATGGTCGGTAGACTCGCCGGAGGTGAGGCGTGGAGATGGGCTCGGAGGAGGTGAGTGGGAGGTGGGTTTCGGTGGGGATATATGTGCGTGAGTCAGTGAGTGTACATGGGGTGGCACTGGTCGCCGTCATCAATTGCATAATGTTAATGGTAATTGATCAGGTGGGAAAGCTCAAAGGTCTTTCTTTAATGGTGGCCGTTTTGTGGCTATAGCACTGTTGCACGAATCGGTCGATTTCGTGCGGAATCAGCCGATTTAAATCGGATCGGCGCGATGCCAATCCGATTTCGGGCCGACTTGGTCAGCCCAGAATCGGCTCGGAGTTCGGCCGATTCCGACCGATTGACTCGGAATCGGAATCGGCCGATTTAAATCGGAATCGGTTTTTTAATGAAATTACTAAAATACCCTAGGTATGATTTTTATTAAATTATTTAAGCATGGGTAAAATGGTAATTTGGATTTTAAAAACCTAAAATCAAACCCGCTCCCCCACGCCGCCGCCGCCGTCCGCCCGCCGCTGCCGTTTCCGCCCTCCGCCGTGCTCCCCGACTCCGGGCTCGCCGCCGACCGGGCTACCGACCTCGCCGCCGACCTCGCAACGTCGCCGCCGAAGTGTGGCCGGACCGAATCGGGCTGTGACGCACGAATCGCCGCGACTCGCCGCCGACTCGCCGCCGCTCCGGGCCGCCTCGCCGCCGGCTGCGGGCCGCTGACTGTTCGTCCGACCGGGCTGCCGACATCCTCCGACATCGCCGCCGCGAGACTCGCCGCCGACCGGGCCGCCGCGGCGGCGGCGGCGGGGTAAAGAGTGGCATTCTCGTAATTAAAAGTTGACTCGAGTCTAACTCGAGTCAAAAATAATAATTAATTCTAAATAATTTAAA
This sequence comes from Piper betle, assembly GCA_033002965.1. Lineage (NCBI taxonomy): Eukaryota > Viridiplantae > Streptophyta > Magnoliopsida > Piperales > Piperaceae > Piper > Piper betle. The sequence continues at coordinate 21,836 of JAURVB010011163.1, forward strand.
AAATCTTAAAAAATATTTAAAAATATCAGAAACTATAATACACAGAATAATATCAAAATAACATCAATACCCAATTTTAATATATTTATATTATAAATTGTCAAATTATTATATATGACCGATTAAATTAATTTGGACCGATTCAACTGAACCGATTCTTGGCCGATTCAGACCGATTCCAATTCCGATTCCGACTCCCTGGAAAACCGATTCCGATTCCGATTCCGATTCATGCAACCATGGGCTATAGTGGGGAGCGCGATGGGTGGGCCGAGGAATCTGGTGCATTGAAGTCAAGCTTTTCATGGAGAAGCTGAACTGGCATGTGGCGCTGGATTGGCGGGGAGTTTGATTGCCTTCAACGGGTATCTTCTTCTTTATCGGGTCTTTGGTAAGGTTGTTAGTTCGCGAATATTTAAGATTTGGTTTAATTTAATTAAATTTGACTCGATTTAACTTGAAACTTGACGTTTAAATATTCGAGCTTGAACTCGAATCCTACGAGTTGTGTAAAACCCGTGACTCGAGTCAGGGTTTTACGTTACCGAACCAGTCAGTTCAACCGTTGGTTCGAGTCGAGTCAGTTTCATGAACCGCGTGCTGAGTCGAGGCCAGCCGTGAGTTATGAGCGATGAGAGTCAGGTGTACCTGAATATATGATGATAACGTCGAGAAGATGGTGAGATATGAGTTATCAGAATATATGAAAGTATGCAGTATTTTTTTTTTTATATGTTTGATCGTAGAAATAGTTTTAGGCCGAATAACGCGTTAGGACGCGTTGGATTATATTCGGGTGGGTTATTAGTTATAGAGCATGTCATTTGGATGTTGTTGTGTTTGTTTTATTTTATGGAATTTTTTCATATTTTTCTAGATTTTTTTAGAATTTATTACGAACTAGTTATTATTTTGACTCGAGTAGGAATCGAGTCAATACTTAATTACGAAACTGCCATTGGAGTATTACACTTCCTTTCCCGACACCTTCCTCACCCCAAACCCTTGCCGCCGCCACTGCTGTGTTGTTGCCGCCGCCGCCGACGCCGCACTGCCGCCGAGCAACGCCGCCCCGCCCCGCCGTGCAGTCGCCGTGCTGCCACGACCCACCCCGGCCACCGTCTCGCCGCCACGACGCCGGAATCGCCCCACAAGCCGCGACGCCCTCCCTCGTCGATTCGCCGCCGTCCGGGCCGCGCCGCCACCGCTGTGACCCCGACGACCACCCCTCGCCATCGCCGACGTTTCCCCATCATCCCGACCGCCGTCGAGGCCGGCCGCAGCCTCGATCGGAGCACGCCGCCGCCGCCACCCACTTTCGACGCCGCCGTCGACAGCCATCGCCGCCCCGGCTGCTTTGTTTGACACCACCATCGGACCAAGCTCGTCGAGCTGGTGCCGATAGACCCCCTGATTGCCCCGTCCCGAATCATCGCCGGAATGGAATCCGCCGGAAAACTGCCGACACTCGCCGGAAAACCGCCGGAACCGTCGAAAAATTGGATTCGTGGGAAATTCGCCGGATCATCCGCCGAACGCACCCGGTCCAATCTGATCGGACTTCGGATGCCGCTAGGTGCCGAATTCGAGTTTCGAGCCACGAAACGGCCCTAGCCGTCGCCGATTTTCGACGACGCGAGGTATAAATTACTTCGACGTAAATTCTTAAATTTTATAATTATTAGGGAAGCATGCTAGACTAGATAATTAGATGAATTTTCGTGTTTTTGACGTGTCTGTATGTTTGTGTGTAATTTAATAAAAAATTATGAAATTGGTTGATTGATGAGTGTTCAAATGGAAAAGTAAGGAATTAATTAGGTAAACTAATTCATTACCCTGATTTAATGAGACGTAGATTGAAAACTCACTAGAATTGACTTAGGATGAATGTGTGATGATTGATGTGTGATTGTGTTGATTGTGTGTGCATGCTATAGGATGTGTGATTCATCATGCGGGCGTTAGTTTTTAGCTTGATTGTGTAGGTACGGTGTAGGAGCTCGCCGCCTAGGCGCGTGGACCCGTTTGGAGCTTCTACCAGGTCCGTTTAGGACTCGTTCTCTGTTTTTACGCTACTCTATTGTGTATTTGATTTACCATGTGCAGGACGAGTTAAGTGGCATTTTATCGGATCCCACTTAACTCGGGCCATTTAGCCAACAATTTTCTGGATTAATAACCCTCGAGGATGAGATCCCTCGAGCTTGTTTTCGAAAATAAGATCCACCTCAAGTTGCCTTCGGGCCTATTATAATAAATCCCGACCCAGCCCTATAAATAATTTTATCGAGTTTTCAGTGAGACAAGAGGAGATGAATCGACTTGCACGTACCATGAGCGGATGCCGTGCCAGTCAAAGCGGGCTCTGGATTAGTGCCAGCGGACTGTTCCATTCCCGAGGGATCCTGACAACTCTGCGTTTGAGTTCCTCACACCCGGAGGACGTGGAGGTTTACGGGTACTGTTTAGTACAGCGCATGTCCGGACTTGTGGTTCAAAGGGTACTAAAGGCGACTGTCTGAGAGTACTCGGCCTACGTGCTCAAGGCTAGGAGAGATACGGAGGTTCGAAGAGGGCTTAGGATAAAAGTTTTACGTGAAGTACTGAAAAGAAGTGTCGTGAGCGGCACAGTACCAGATAGATTGGGATGCTGTTGAGTCAGCTGCTCGACGGCTCCTCTATAGTTGCCCTTATGAGAGTTCTTGAGGAAGATATATGATGGTTTGCTTTCCATGAGAGTTTGCTCTCATGTTCCAGTTTGATACTAGTTATTTTCCGGGCCGGTAACACTCGTTACTGACGGTTTTTCTATATATATTGTAAAACCCGTGACTCGAGTCAGAGTTTTACGGGAGTGAACCAGTCGGTTCAACTGTCGGTTCGAGTCGAGTCAGCTTCATGGACCACGAGCTGAGTTGAGGCCAGCTGTGAGTTATGAGCGATGAGGGTCATGTATGCTCAAGTGTACGATGATAACGCCTGAAAGATGATGAAAAATGGGTTATCAAGTATATGGAGGTATGCAGTATTGATTGTTATTTTTATTTGATCGTAGAATATTTTTAGGGCCGAATGACAAATTAGGACGCGTTGGATCATATTCAGGTGGGTTATTAGTTATAGAGCATGTCATTTGGATGTTGTTGTGTTTGTTTTATTTTATGGGATTTTTCCATATTTTTCTAGATTTTTTAGAATTTATTACGAACTAGTTATTATTTTGACTCGAGTAGGAATCGAGTCAATACTTAATTACGAAACTGCCACTGGAGTATATTTTCTCCATTCCCGACACTTCCCCTTCCAAAACCCTAGCCGCTGCCACCCCTTGTGCTCGTCGCGCGCCGCCGCCGACGTCGTACAGCCGCCGATCAACGCCGCCCCGCCTCGCCGTGCCGCCACGACCAACCCCGGCCACCGTTCACCTCGCCAGCACGCCGCCGCGACGCCACGAGGCCGCCTTGGCCGTCACCACTCCAGGCCGGATTTCGTCGCAGTCCGGGCCGCTCCGCCACCGCTATGACCCCGCAACCACCCTCTCGCCGTCGCCGACGTTTCCTCCATCATCCCGACCGCCGTCGAGGCCGGCAGCCCTGATCGGAGCACGCCGTCACCGCCACCCATTTTCGGCGCCGCCGCCGACGGCCATCGCCGCCCCGGCTGCCTTGTTTGACACCACCATTGGACCAAGCTCGTCGAGCTGGTGCCGATAGACCCCTGATTGCCCCGTCCCGAATCATCGCTGGAAAACGGCCGGAATCCGCCGAAAACTGCCGACACTCGCCGAAAAACTACGCCGGAACCGCCGGAAAATTGGATTCGTGGGAAATTCGCCGGATCATCCGCCGAACGCACCCAGTCCAATCTGATCGGACTTCGGACACCGCTAGGTGCCGAATTCGAGTTTCGAGCCACGAAACGGAAACCCTAGCCGTCGCTGATTTTCGACGACGCAAGGTATAATTTATTTTAATTTAATTATTTGAAAGTATTGATTATTAGAATTGCATGCTAGGATTGGTGAATTGTGTGTTATAATAATATATATAAATGTAGATTTGATTAAGGATAAAATATGAAATTTGTTTGATTGAGTGGTGTTAAAAATGGAGGCTAAGAAACTAATTAAGGTAACTAGGTAATGATCATGATCTAATGCAAACTAGCCTAAGTAGACTTGCTAGAATTGATATAGGTTGATGTGTGTTGATTGATGCGTGATTGTGTTGATTGTGTGTGCATGCTATAGGATGTGTGATTCATCATGCGGGTGTTAGTTTTTAGCTTGATTGTGTAGGTACGGTGTAGGAGCTCGCCGCCTAGGCGCGTGGACCCGTTTGGAGCTTCTACCAGGTCCGTTTAGGACTCGTTCTCTGTTTTTACGCTACTCTATTGTGTATTTGATTTATCATGTACAGGACGAGTCAAGTGGAGTTTTATCGGATCCCACTTAACTCGAGCCATTTAGCCAACAGTTCTTTTTTTCAGATTAATAACCCTCGAGGATGAGATCCCTCGAGTTTGTTTTCGAACTTCAGATCCAGCTCAAGTTGCCTTCAGGCCTATTGTATAAATCCCAACCCAGGCCTATATATGTATAGTTTTCGCGTTTTCGGTGAGAGATGGGATGAGGGTTACTTGCGGCCACGTCTTCAGATAGGGCGTGTGCTCAGAAGAGCGGGCTCTGGAGCTGGGGAGAACCCACTTCGTTCCCGAAGGATCCGGACAACTCCACCTTTGAGTTCCTCAAACCCGGAGAAGTGTGGAGGTTTACGGGTACTGCAATGCAGCGCATGTCTAGACTTGTGGTTCAAAGGGTACTGAAGGCGACTGCCTGAGAGTGCTCGGCCTTTGTGCTCAAGGCTAGGAGTAATATGGAAGGTGCAGAGGGCGGTAAGGAATGAAATTTGATGCGAGAAGCGATAGAGAAATGGCCAAGGTATGAGAATGAGAAAGAAAGGGGGACGCTGTCGACCCGAGGCGGCGAGCGGCTCCCGTATGTGCCCTGATGAGAGTTCTTGAGGAAGTATATGGTTTTGATTCAACAGGAGAGTTTGCTCTCCTGTGCTAGATTGATATTAGTTATTTTCCGGGCCGGTAACACTCATTACTGACAGTTTTTCTATATATATGTAGGTGAGGAATGCGAGCGATGAAAGCTGTCGGGACTGCGGAGGAGCAGCACGGAACCGTGCACACATGTACCTGCCGCGTGTAACGTATAATGATGGTGTGTTATTGTTATGTAAATGATAATTTTGATGTGTTTGCTTGAATGAATTACTTGTTATGAAACGAACTGATAAATATGAATGAGTAGGGAGCCTTGGAGTTCAGACTCGGCTCAGGTAAAAACGAATGAGATAATGATTGAATGTCATGGTAGATTGTTATGTGTTATCGTATTTTCATAAAATAGTATATATTTTCTTTTGGTTTCTCATTTGTTGTTTTGTCTTGTCTTTGCTTGCACGTCATGGCATGCATGTAGGACTCCGTTAGAATCCAATTGTTCCCATTCATGCATTTCATATTTGCATCTCCATCTTGAGACGCCGAGAGTAGATCCGGGTCGGCTTAACCGAATCTAGTAGATTAGCGAACGGTTCGGTCGCCGGTGACATTTCTGGGTCGGTTCACGGGTGAGCTGAAACGGGGTGTTACATATATGTAGGTGAGAAATGCGAGGGATGAAAGCTGTCGGGACTGCGGAGGAGCAGCACAGAACCTCGCACACATGTACCTACCACGTGTAATGTATAATGATGGTGTGTTAATACTGTGTGAATGATAATTAGGATGTTTTTGTCTTGATGAATTGCTTATTATGAAACGAACGGATAATTGTGAATGAGTAGGAAGCCTTAGAGTTCAGACTTGGCTCAAATGAAAACAAATGAGATAATGATTAATGCTACGGTAGATTGTCATGTTTTATCGTATTTTGATAAAATGTTTATATACCCTTGTTGTGGACAAGTTGGCCCCTATTGCACTTTTAGGGGGAGATTCTATGCGTTTTTCCGTAAAAATTAACAAATTTTTAATTAAAATTTCTTGCTGTTGCTATGGTTTTGTTTTGCTTGCACATCATAGCATGCATGTAGGACTACGTTAGAACCCACACATCCCATCCATGCATTTCATGTTTGCATCTCCATCTTGAAACACCGAGGCCAGATTCGGGTCGGCTTAACCGAACCCAGTAGATTAGCGAACGGTTCGGTCGCCGAGGACATTTCCGAGTAGGTTCACGGGTGAGCCGAAATGGGGTGTTACAAGTTGAGTTTGAGTAAGGTAATATTCGACTTGACTCAGACTTAATTATAACTCGAAGTTGACTCGAAATCGACTCGTAGCTTGACTCGAACTCAACTTATAGTTTGAGGAAACCCACCCGCCCGCAATTGACCCACCACCGCCCGCCCTCCCTCCCCCTCCTAGCTGAATACAAGCATCAGGTAAGAGTTAAGTTTTTGGAAGTACTATGACTTAATTAAAGAATATTTATTGTAACTATTTTAATTGAAAATATTCTTAGTTTTTATAAATTTTGTATTTTTTAAGAATGGACAATCTTGAAAATAAAGGATATGACAAAGAAGAATTAGGCCAATATATTACAACATTCTATCCTATTGTAGAAGATGAGTTCAAACCTAACATTGGAATGCAATTTGATGATTTACACGATGCACTCAACTTTTACACTAGTTATTCAAAAATGGTCGAATTTGGTGTACGTAAACATAGTATAAATTATCATAGGAGAACAAAAGAGTTATGGTCTCAAGTGTTTGTGTGTTGTAAAGAAGGCCATTCAAAAGAAGATGAGTGTAAAATACAGATTGGATATGAAGATGATAACAATAATGATAATATGAGTACAAGCAAACGAAAGAGAGAATATCCTAGAAAGGAAAAAAAGAGTTTTTCCTATCATTAGAGAAGATTGTCAAGCGCGTACGAGGGTACTAAAAATAAGAAGGGCACATCGAAGATCATGTATTTCGAAGAAGGACATAGTCATGCATTTCTTACACCATCAAAAACTCATAATGATGGTATGAGTACAAGCAAACGAAAGAAAGAAATATCTCAGAAAGGAAAAAAAGAACTTATCCTATTATTAGAAAAGTTTGTCAATCACGCATCAGGGCAACTAAAAATAAGGAGGGCACATGGAGGTCATGCATTTTGAAGAAAGACATAATCATGCACTCCTTACACCATCAAAAGCTCATTTTCTTAAATCGCATACGCATGTTACAAGTGCGCACTGAAGTTTGATTAACACATTTGGAGATGCTAACATAAAAACTTCTCAACTAATATCTGTGCTAGAAATTGAAACAGGTGGGGTTGAAAATATTAGTTGTACAGAAAAAGATATTAGAAATGCCTAGACAAAATAAAAGATATTGAATGAAGGTGATTATTTTCCATGTTTTGTTTTTAAATATATAAGCAAAAAAATGTTTCGTATAAAAGTGAAGTCGTGGAGTCTATTCAAGGGCGTCAGTGCAGTGATGGTGAATCTCAAAGCAGTAATGTAGAACGACTATGATAGCTCAAAATCTAGAAGGACTATATAATCTTAGTGATTTGTAACTTGTTTCCATGAATTGTTATTGGTTTTAATTAAACTTGACAAATTTGTAACTTGTAAGTTTGTACTTGTATTCATCATGTGGAAGAAAGTTAAATGAGATGGCTCTCATGTGTTTGCTTTTGATGTATTTCGAATTCATCAACCTAATTTAAATGTTATTAGAATATATGAGAGTATGTCATTTTTTTAATATATAGTTGATCGCAAAATTAATTTTACAACAATTTACAAAATTAGGGTTCATTATTTCGTAAAATTGACTCGAGTCGGGAACCAAGTCAAGTTTTTATTGACTAGAGTCAAGACCAAGTCAAGTTTTTATTGACTTGACTTGAGTCGAGACCGAGTCAATTTTTTATTTACTTGACTCGAGTCGAGACTGACTCAAATTTTTATTGACTCTAATCGAGACTGAGTCAAGTTTTTATTGACTTGACTCGACTCGAGTCGAGACCGACTTAAAGTTTTTATTGACTTGAATCAAGACCGAGTGAAGTTTTTAATGACTCAAATCGAGACCGTGTCAAGTTTTTATTGACTCAAGTCGAGAACGAGTTAAGTTTCTATTGACTCGAGTCGAGACCAAGTCAATTTTTATTGACACAAGTCGAAACTGGGTCAAGTTTTTATTTACTAGTGAGGCTGGTGGTGGCCGGGGGCCACGACAGAGTGGGGTGGTAATGGTCGTCGCATGAGGCAGCTAGCAAGGGTACCACAATAGAGGGGGCAGTCGAGTGTGCGATTGGGCAGGGTGGTCACGGGTGGGGGGGGGGTGGCCGTTAAATCAAAATCAAGCGGCCTACAATCAATGCGCTGCGTACACTATCAAAAATGGGCAACGTATGGCAATGCCCTATATATATATATATATATATATATATATATATATATATATATAAAATTATAACTAGTTATATTTATTTATATACAACATAATAATAAAAATAAAATAGTGGAATACCTTAAATAAGAGGTCTTTAAATTGAAGACACGGAAGTCATAAGTTCAATTAAATAGATTAAATTATGGGTTTTAATATGCAATTCCATGGATTAAATTATGGATTGTGGGAAGAATATCACACCCACCGGGAAAAGGTTTGTAATTCTATATAAAATGATTTTGATGTACAATTAAATGGATTAAATTATTAATTTTTATTAAGGAATGATAAGGGTTAGACTGCCAGCGTGTCGGGCATGCTTGCCTAGAATTATTTATAACCACTCCCATCAGTCCTTTGGCTGTCCCACCAAAAGAAGCTTTGATTGGATGTTTTTGACGCTTCTGCAATTTTGTTCTCGTGAGCCAAGATCGAAGGCGTTTTCTCTTCGTTAACTTGTTAAACCCTCCATCTTTCAGACAAGAATAACCACGAATTAACTTCCAAGCTCTGAAGAATCAAAGTCTTGGCGTTGATGATAGAAAGTCCAACTAGAGGAATGCCTTTTGTCCTCACAACTTTGTCTTCGCGTGCACACTTATTTTACTACAATATTAGCACCAAAAAATAGTGACCCAATAATGTTTCTCTGTCCACTTTTAAATTTACTAGTATTCCTAACACAACTAAATTAATTGGGATTTGCTCCCAAGTTACTTTCCTTTGAGTTTATATTGCCTAAGAAGGATGGCTAAAGGTGAATTATTGCTGTCAAAGTTCATTAGAGACAAAAACTGCCCCAATAAATTTTGTTCAATTTACTCTTTAACCGCTATCATCGGCTAAGATTGTTTTATTGTAACAGAATTTTTGGTAGACTAAAAATTATTTTTAACACGCCGGCACTGGTTTTGGTGTACTTTCTCCAAATTTTAACATATTTCCCTGTTAAATTATATCTCAAACCTTCTATATATTAATTTTGAATAACTAAGTAATCAACAAACTATATGCTTAGATGAAAATCAATCACAGTTATTATTAATAGTTTCCCTTTCATTAGTGTGTCGTTTTCAAAATTTTATTCATAGTGAAAGATGGACAACATATATATAATTAAGAGTATATATAAGAAGCTTACATATTAAAATCATAACAGAGGAATAATAGGGATCCACACTAGTGCCAAAACATTTAATAGTTTTCCTTTTTCCAAGAAAACATGTAATTGTAAGCATATATAACAAGCGTACGTGCACCGTTCAAGATGTGTTGAAAAGTTGGGCATGCACCGGCCAGCCCGTGATCATGTTAAAACTATGTTAATCTTAGTATTTCCCTAGAATGTGATTTATATTTTATAGTTTTAAATATTATATTGTATCATCGGGTTATACTAGTATATCGCGTACCATATTCTAATCAGGTACAATTTAAGATTTCGTACTCTTTCAACGTGTACTTGGTTTTTCCATATAATATTTTTATAAAATCTGATTTTTTATTGAACCAAATATACCCTGATTTAATCTGGTGTGTAAACTGGTATGGTATTTAAAATTATGACTAGTCAAAAATATATATACGTGCATTTTTACTCGTGTAATTATTATATTAAACTGTAATACCCTAAATCCGCTCTACGTTCGTGAACTGAATCGGCATGTTACAGGCCCCGATTAGGTCGGCTAATCTAAACCCAACTCATACGGATCTAATATTGGCATCTTAAGATGAAGATACGACTCGTCATGCATGGATAAATGCACAGAATCCTAACATGATACTACATTGATGACATGTAAAGTAATTCATACAACAATACGATTACAATTAAAATCAATAAAAATTTTAAAATAAAATGGATAGAATTTTCCCTCAAAGTGCAATTAGGGGCCACCCTGTCAAAGTAATATATATAAATATATATGCATGTATCAATAATTTCATTCACACACAATCTAATATACTATGAACTCACTTTGAAGCTTAGGTCTCAACCCACAACACTTCCACTGCGCAATCTATTCACATTTCTTTTTCCTGTCATCATGTCTTAGTATTTCATCTCATCATGTCCTCATATTTTAGCATTTAATCACATCACATCAATATAATAACATCATAACAAAATATAACCATTCAATCGACTGACATGTGTGCAAGCGACAACAATGCTCCTCCGTCCAAACTAGTTCCTCCAACTCGTGATTATTACCTACATATAGTATAAAAACACGTCAGTAACAAGTGTTACTGGTTCGAAAAATAAAATAACTATAACAAGACTGGCTATGAGAGCAAACTCTCATATAAAAGAAAACATCATATACTCCTCGTGAACACTGTGAAGGGCACCTACTGAGGAGCCATTGCGCTGCAGACCCAGTAGCATCCCGAACTTACTAATCTGTTGTTGTTGATGCCTCTCTCGGCATTTTCTTACTTCATTTTCTGGTCTCGAATCCTAAGCCCTCTCCTTACCTCCATATTTCACCTGGCCTTGAGCACGAAGGCCGAGTACTCTTAGGCAGTCGCCTTTAGTACCCTTTAAACCATAAGTCTGGACATGTGCTATACTAAATAATACTCGTAAACCTCCACGTTCTCCAGGCGTGAGGAACTCAAACGCGGAGTTGTCAAGATCCCTCGAGAATGGAACAGTCCGTTGCACTAATCCAAAGCCCGCTTTGACTGTCACGGCATGTGCTCATGGTACGTTCAGTAGGTTTCTCCATCTCTCGTCTCACTGAAAACTCGTAAACCTCCACATTCTCCAGGTGTGAGGAACTCAAACGTAGAGTTGTCAAGATCCTTCGAGAATGGAACAGTCTGTTGCACTAATCTAAAGCCCGCTTTGACTGTCACGGCATGTGCTCATGGTACGTTCAATAGGTTTCTCCATCTCTCATCTCACTGAAAACTCGATAAAATTATATATATAGGCTTGGGAATGGATATATATAATAGGTCCGAAGGCAACTTGTGGTGGATCTTGTTTTCGAAATCATCCTCGAAGGATCTAATCCTCGAGTGGTTATTAATCCGAAAAACTGTTCGATTAAATGACTCGAGTTAAGTAGGATCTAATAAAACACCACTTAACCCGTCCTGCAAATAATAAAATAAACATACAATAGAAGAGAACGTAAAACAAAGATGAGTCCTAAACAGACCTGGTAGAAACTCCAAGCGTGTCATTGTGCCAAGGCGGCGAACTCCTACTTTGTACCTACACATCAAAACTAAATACTAATGCCCGCTAACTAAATGATGTATCAAACTCAATGAACATCAATCAACAATCAAATAAACATAAGAATGAAAGTAATTCTAACTCACCCTATTCATATCAATTTACTGTGTTTTTTAAGTTATGTCGTAGTCACTTATCATGCTCTCATTAGATCACTTATTTTTCATTCACACTTAATCTCATCATGCAACTCATCGTTTCATCCATAATTAAGCACTAATCACATCATGCACATCTTTACTTCATTCATTCATAGTCTGGCATTCATCATGACAACTACTCAATTCTAGCATGTTATGCTAACAATTATCATCAATTTTAAATAATCAAATCGGAAGTAATTATACCTCACATTGTTGGCTAGGGTTCCGTCACGTGTCTCGGAGCTCAAATTTGGAGCTCTTCGGCATCCAAAATTTAATCGGGTTTGACTGGGTGAGCTCCGCGAAAGATCCGGTGAATTCCAGTAATTCCGGTTTTTCGGCGGTTTTGGCAATTTTCCGGCAACTTTCGGCAATTTTCTGGCGACAACTGCCAGCAGCGTCTATTGCCTGGAAAACAATGATATTGGGTACCATTGGACCGGCTCGGTGAGCCCGACTCGTCTATGGCGTCAACATGGTCGGCGGAGGTGGCGGCTCACCAGAAAAAGGCTAAAATAGAGGGTCGGTGGTGGGTGACTAATTTGGTCGGCCTAGGCGGCGATGGGCTCCGATATGGTCGGGAAGCTCGCTGGAGGGTCAAGGATGTTGAGGCGACCACTTTATCACAGCGGTGATGGTCACCAGTGGCGCAATCGGCGATGGCAGCGCAGCACAAAGGTGCGGCTTCCTCATGTCGCAGTGGCCAGATGGTGGCTAGGACTGGTCGGGGAGGCACGCGACACCATGGCAGGGCTAGTCAACGACGATCGATGGCAGGCCGACGTCGACAGCGGCGGCGACGACAAGTGGAGGGTGGCGCGACTAGGGTTTGGACAGGGAAGAAGAAAGAATGGTCGGGGTGAGAAAAATAACTGGGTGGCAATATCGTAAATAATACTTGATTCGTGTTCGGCTCGAGTTAAAAATAATAATTAAGTCGTATTAAATCCTTTAAAAAATCGAGAAAATCCCATAAAATCAAACAAACACAAAAACATCATAATGATATGCTCTAAAACTATCAACTCATCCAAATTGCCCGTAACGCATCCTAACGTGATAAATTGCCTAAGACTAATTTTACTATCCATTATATATAAAAATAAAAAAAGTAACTGGCATACTCTCATATAGTCTAATAACTCATTCTATTTTGTTGTGTTCATGACGTTATCATCATATATTTGGGTACGTATGACCCTCATAGCTCATACACGCGACTAGCGTCGGCTCAGTACACGTGTTCTGAAACTAACTCGACTCAAAAATAACAGTCGAACCGACTGGTTTTGAATATAAAGCCCTGACTCGAATCGTGGGTTTTACGTGAACAATCCAAGAAGAAACACTAATATTTACTTTATGTTACTAGATTGTATAATGCATATAGGCTTCAAGCCCAGGAAAGTCATGGGAAAACATATAAGATTCAGTTTACAGATATTATTCTTTCTCTTTCAACTTAGACGAGGACCAAGCAGTACTGGCAATCGGCCTCATAGCTCAAGGGTGGAAAATTGGGTTCTGAAGAGAAGTCATGACCAGCACTTGTAATTTATCAGTCTTTTGCATGTATGTAATGACATTTAAGCTACTTATATGAACCCAATTATTTTTTTAAAAAAAAAATAAAAGAAATAACTTTCATATGTACCTTTGTGGCAGATGGCGAATAAACCACCCTTTGAAAATTCCAAATGCCTACAGGAAGCCCTAAAATTCATCACAAGTTCACCACTTTGTATTTGTTTTGAAACCTTGGTAGAACAAGGAAAGATAAAAAGAATAAATTTGATAATACTAAAGTTTCATCATTCATGTGCGATATGTAATTTATATAGATATTACGGCAGTTAATATAAAGGTATATATATATATATATATATATATATATATATATATATTATAGTTAATGAATTTTTTTCTTCTCCTTTATTCTCAACTTTTTTTCTCATGTAATTAATTTTGGGCCCACACCTAATATTTTAATAACAATAAAAATCTCTTAATAAGAATAAAGTAAAAATATTATATAAATAAATCTTTATTCTTATTGCTCATCTTCTTCTCGCATGTAGTTAATTATGGAACCACACTTAATAGTTTATTACTAATAAAAATCTCTTCACGAAAATAAACTTAAAATATTGCATATGTAAATCACTATTTCTATTGATCATCTTCTCTCCTCTATAATTATTTACAAATAATTGATAAACATAATATTCATAAGACAATTCTATAAAATTATAAAAATTTGATAAACGTGATGGTATAAAAATTTGATAAACATGATTACATCGACTTATAAGATGTTTTTGGATCTCCTTCATTTTTAGTTTTTATTCTGTGTGAGGTTAATTTTGGGCTCATACCTAATAGTTTATTAATAATAAAAATCTCTTTATACGGATAAACTCAAAATATTGTATATTTTAATCTCTATTCATATTGACCATATTCTTCTCTCCCCTATATTTATTAATAATTGATAAACACAACATCTATAAAACAATTATACAACATTATAAACACTTAGTGGGCAAGATATTTAAAATTTTGATAACCAGGACATTTGATAAACATTACTATATCAACTTTTAAGATAATTTAAATTATACAAAATTAATAAGTATGATGCCAACGTTTAAGTAAATATGCTAAATTAATAATATAAACTCTATTTGTAATCAATTATTTATTAATTTAATTTTGAATATTATTAATGCGGACTTTTTTAAAAAAAATTACAAATATCCCTTGCAAGTAATAACCTAGTATTGTTGGGTTTGTTTCACATCGGTCATAGAGGTTGTCGGTGACTTATATATAGATTAATAAAAAACCTTAATTTTTGAGCTAGTTTTGGATTAAGAGAGACCTATAACACCTATTACGAGTTTCTTTTGGTTATTTAAAGTCATTTTTGGGGGCCCAATATTAGTTTTGGAGCATAGGTGGGGGCTCAAAGGGCCCAACAAGTGGTATCAGAGCTAAGTTTGAGCCGGGTTTGCCAGGTGGGTGCCGTCTGATTTCGGGTCACACCTGATTTATGAAGGGGAGTTGTTGAGTTTGTCTCATATTAGTCGTACAAGTTGTTAGTGATTTATATATAAGCTAATGGATGTGTGAAGGGGAGTTGTTGGGTTTTGTCCTACATTGGTCGTAGAGGTTATTGGTGACTTGTATATAGGTTAATGGGAAAGCTCTTAATTCTTGAGCTAATTTTTGGATTAAGAGAAGCCCGTGACACCTATTGGGAGTTTTTTAGTTGTTTAAAGTCTTTTTCAAAGGCCCGAAAAGCCCAATAATAATTTCAGAGCTTGGGTGGGGGCCTAAAAGGCTCAACAAGTATTATATTATGGAATGTCGACATTTGATGATCATGTATCGGTTGGGATAATATCAAATATGTATGAAAGATAGATAGACATTCTGTAACATATATACAGTTTTGAAAAGAATAAATAATTGTCTTGTAAAATTCGAGAGTTGAAAATTTTAGTCGTTGGGCTTTCAAAACCTAATCGACTATGCAAGACAAGATCATATTGTGACAAATCCTATGCTTCAAACCTTAAAAAAAGAGGCTTCGAAAAAAATCCAAATAAATAGGCCCCAATGGACACTGAAATGAATATGGCCTAATTAGAGCAGACTTAAATCTCTATAGAGTAATCTCACATTAGTTGCGGGGTGAAGCAATGTCTTAGAAATAAAGTTCGAAAAAGTTTTACACTATTTACTCTTTAGGCCATTCAACTTCTAGTTTAAGAGAAACCCGTCGAAGGTTTATAAATTATTGACCTAAATAAAATTAAATAAATGATTTGTGTACCAATAATAAAATAAAAAATGAGAAAATTCAAGATTGTGCGAAAGATATCAATATGAATTTAAATAATAAAGACAAACCTAAAGTACTTATAAATAGCATCTTTCGTTTCATCAACTTTGAATATATTAACATTCAGACACAAATTGCTTGATCACCATACTATCAAATATCAATACATTTCAAGCTTCCATTTTGCTTGAATTATATAAAACTAATAAGTTTTCAACATGCACATGCATGCTACGTAACACAAACGCAAGTACGAAAAGTACAATACAAGCTTCTTTAGCACTCGCAATCAAATACATATATGTGTGAGCCATGCCATTCTATCATAGTTGAGAAACGTCATGCAATCCCAGTTTTTGTTACTGTCGGAGACGACTCCCTTGGCCTCGGGGATGAGGATTTAGAGGTATCAATCACAGCAGGCGCTTCTTCCAGACAACTCTGAGCATCGTCATTGTTCAACACCGTTGCCATCCTTTCAACTTCTTCTTGTGTGTATATATGAATCTTGGACACGATGTTGCAGAACTCACTGCATATATAAAAACACGAAAATGGAAATCAAAATATGTGTAGAGGCTGCCATTTTGATTAGCGGAAACATTTACAACGAAGAAGTATTTGGGTATGGCACACTGGTTACATCCCATACTTGTCAGCTTCTATGATGGGTCAGTGTTAAGTACTAAATTTGTGAAGTAGCTATAAACATTCTGAGTACGTGCATGCTATGTATTTCCAGAGTTTCAGAGGCGAAATACCAGTAATCACACATACCCAGCAATATATACTTTTACTACTTATTTGACAAAAGAAAGAAGAAACTCACAGCCAAGGATCGTCTCCCACAAGCATCATGTCGTCCTCCTTGTCTGTGTAGACAACCTGCCATCCGCTGTCAGGAATGGATAAGAGGCCTTCCATATTGAAAAGTCGTTCTAGTTCCACGAGCAAGTCACCATACCCATCCAACTTTGATAAATCAATGGCTCTCCCCACAGGATGACCTTGCTTATGAACCTGCAAGCACATTAAATTTGCTAAACAGAGAAATAAATTACCAGCCCAACTTCCAAAATCCTCTTAAACAAAAAACCCAAGTTGTTCTTCACATCCAAACATCCACCTTGGTGCAACTTCTTTTATTCGACCCAGATGGACTATTTTGCAGAGCATCATCTTCGGGTATGGAAAACAGTTTGCAACCACTGTTCCCATCTCCCTGTGCATCTTTTGCATGTATTTCTTCCTGTTCACTCTCCTTCAAAATGTTAGTGCTGTAATTGAAAGCTGCGGACAAAGTTGGGGAGGTACTCTCATAGCTGGGCACTCTTTGTAGAGTGATGGGAACGTATGAGTTGGTGGAGTCCTCTGACAATGGAGGAAACAGAGGAGATGGCCTCCTAGCCATGTCCTTGAGCCCATTGTAAAGGCTAATTTCTTGACCTTGCAAGACCTTCTGGAATCTGACAGATTCCTCAAAGCCCATGCTTCTACCTGCCATGGATAGTCCAAGACCTCTGTACGCCGGACTAAGCATATTAAACTCCTGTCCATGCAACAACCGACCACCCCCACCATCATAAGGTGACCCGAAGTTAACATTTATTTTACCTTGCAAGACCTTGGAGGATCTCACCGATTCTCCAAAGTGATCAACTCCACCTGCGGCAACGTGAACCAGTATCGATCATCTCTTTTTCAAAATCAATAGACAGAACATTTTGGAAAATTCTTTTACACATCTGAATGTTTGGCTAAAATGTTTAAACGTTCACGCTAGCCAAACCACATACAGCTTCAAGGTAAGAGTACTATGCATACCGAAGGGTGGGACGTGTGTTAGATGCATTAAATCTGCCCTGCTCTTCTTCAAACGAGGTCCAGTTAAGGTGCCCAAAGCTGGTGCAGAAACAACCGAGTCAATGTCCCATGGAGAGATCCTTTCTGTGTGAGAAGTCACAATTAACTCATCCCATCGAACCTACCCGTATGTAACAATAGAAACCATCAACCTTTCTTCTTGACAAGGATATATGATCACACAAATGTTTGATAAGAGGAGAAGAAACAAGCCACATTCTCATTAATGTTGAACAATGCAATGCTTAAAAGTAAATGTGTACCATTAGGCACCTCCATTTGGAATGAGCCCATCTTACAGGGTCTATATCGCCAATGCCAGTAATAACTCCATTGAACCTGGCAAGCAATCAAAGTATTGAAGTGAAATGGAGGGAAAGAAATAGTGACACATATCTCGAGTGTGATCAAACTAGTTTACCTTCTCTCAGATGTATCTTCCATCCCATATTTTACCTTGAACCTCATACCAACTGATAAAGGACGATTGATGCTTTTGATAAATTTTTGGTAGGATACAATAAATTTTGCACAACTTGGCCTGAGAACATAAAAGTTTAATAGCCAAATAGTGGTCATGCAATCACTCCTTGCCATTCTTGATTAAATAGAAGATTTGCAAATAGCCCAGGAAGTACAAATACACATATACAGTTCTTCGCTTTATGAGAGTGTGGGAGTGGCACACAATTCAATATAAGACCGCTACGACTATCTTGAACGATGTTAGTAAATTTTATACTTTATCAGTGTCATTCCAAACTACTCCAATCTATTGTACTCTTCTCACATTTTTATCTCACCATTCACATCTTATCCCTGCGACTAAGATTCACAAAGGGAGGCTAAACAAGAAGTTTTTTTAGACTAATCTTGCAAAATATACCTTTCTTTTTATCTTTTTTGCTCAGCATTTCTGATACATGTATCATAGGGTATATGGATTTTGTTGTAATTAGCAATATTAATTAGTATTAGTGGGGAAAAAATGTAAAAAAGGGGGACAATCAAAAGGGGAGATGATTGATGCATAAATGGGAACAACAATGTAATTTGGATCCAAGTTTTGAAATGCAAGTCATCTTCTTCTCAACCTCTTCGTCTTCTCCTCCTATATTTATTGTGAGATCTTTCAACTTAGTCTTATATTTAATACCTACCAGGTAAAATTCCCTTTATAAGTGAGAATGAATTATATATCTTTAACTTAATTGACCACTTTTAAAGAAATGACTTAGCCTTAGCCTATTATGTTACACTTTGGGTCAGGTCGTTACAAATAATATCAGAACCTCCTCGTTCTGTGTTAAATGGTGGGTTGGTCTAAGGACATTAAATAGACTGCTGGTCACAGGCCAAAAAGGTCGTAAGCTGGAGCTAGCAACGAGTCAAATATAGGAATTTTAGGGATGAAATTTCATAAGGTGGGTGGATTTAGCAACGGGTTAAATGTAGGAATTTCGGGGACGAAATTTCCTTAAGATGGGTGTATTGTGAGATCTTTCAATTTAGTCTCACATTTAATACCTGCTAGGATAAAATCATGTTTATAAGTGGAAATGAATCATAGATCTTTGACTTGATTAACCACTTTTAAAGAAATGATTTAACCCATTATATTACATTTTGGGCAGGGTCATTATATCTATTCTCCTAACCTCTTTTCCTATTTCTTCAATATCTATCTTCCTTTTCATCTCTTGTCTATAATTTTTTTAATCTTTCCCCTCCAATTCTTTTCTTCAATTCCCAAACTTTACTGTCTCTTCCTCCTTCATAAATCAATTCCTAATTCTAAGAGGAACGTAACAAGTTCAAACAACTGTGTAACAATGAAAATAAAATGGATAATAGTTTTTAAACAATAAAGAGAGAACAGAGTAGCAATAAATTCAGGGTAGTAAGTTCCACAGTAATTGCTGCGGATCAAACCAAGATTATAAAACCAAAATAAAATTTCAAAAGACTAGGGAGGTTTACAAATATATACTCAAAGAGAAATTGTTTTTTTTTTAAAAAATGATGATACAGAAAGTAGATAGCACCTTGGGTTGTAAAGAATGTAGAACATGTTTTTCTTAGATATAGCATCAGCTGCCGAAGAAAGAACACTGAGATGCATGTTCAAGCTACCAATTGGTGAAGAAGACACCCCTGCATGTGGTCGAGCTGCCCTTCTTATTCCCAACCTTAGCTCTCCATTTGCGCCTCTTCAAACCATTTAGAACTTAAAAGAGTTGAGACCCAATGCGTTGTAGGAATTCTCAAATGTTTAGCAGGAATTTATACCTCATAAACAGCACTGCATCTCCTGCCACTAAATTCTTTTGATTCACAAAAACACTCCAACCAGTTGTGAGCAGATGTCGACGAGGTTGACCTGCAAACAAGTCGATAATCAAATAAACATGTATTGTAAGATTAGCAAAATATTGTTTGAAATGGAGCAAACATGAACAACATAGACCTCCAAATGCATTTGTGAATAGACAACATTCATGCTAAGTACCAAATGGCTAATTATATAAACATTGAATATTGCCTCTATAGATGTGACGAAATCTCCATTCAACTCCATGCAAGTCTTTCGAAATCAGCTCCTGAGAAGGCCTCTGCTGCATGTAGTCCTGTAATTAAGACAAACGTCCAGTTTATCCTTCTCCGTATGAAAATCAATGAACATATAACAATTGGAAATGTCAAGTAGCAAAAAAATTGACAAAAACAATAAATTCTCACTAGGGGTGGGAAGCAATCTTCGGCCGCTCGACGAGGAACAGAGAATCCACCATGAGTGCTAGTATCAGAGGCAGTGAGAGTTTTACAGAACATATGAGGACTTGATCTTCTGGGCAACTCCATCCCTCCAGTCCCATCGGCTTCTTTCTCATCATCTTCCAAATTCAACTCCATTACCTGAAATTCATCAACCAATTACCAATATCTGTTCACTTCCTCGCTACAAAAAGAAGAAAGACTTATTGGAGTATCAATAAAATTGCAGTGCAATTTGAGCTATAACAAGATAAAACAACAAACGTGGTACCTCTGTGATAGGAGAAAGGGTAAGACGAGCATAAATTTCGTCGTTCTCCTTCTCGGCCTATATACCAATCAAAATTACATTTGCATGAACAGTAAACATATGTATATTCAGATGACAACTTGCAAAGACTGCAAAATGGAAGACCCAATGCCAATATACGCAAAGCTAAGAACGCTTACAAGGAGATGCACATCAACAACACGGCAGAAGACTTGAGGGGGCAGGGCATGAGTGGACAAGCCCAAGCTGTGGTGGGGAGGGCAATAAGAGGCAGAGGAAGCTACCTGAGCTTGCTCAAGGTGGCCCTGCGGGAAGTAAACCACCAAGCTCCCTTTCTTGGGCAGTGAAATGTGTGGCCCAGCACAGGCATGCCACAGCTCCATGTACATCCCATCACCATCCTCTCGCTTGCTCTGCTTCCCACTGCCTTCTCCCTCACCCTCCTCTTGCGCGTCATCATTTAGGTCGATTTCCATCACAGCCCAGAAAGCAGACCAGGCAAAGGAGAGGAGAGACGGCGAAGAACAGAACAGGGCAGAGATGGACTAGAGGAGCATCTCCTCAACCGGGGGAAAGAGCAGCAACACGAGGAGGAGTGGATTGAGTTATCGACAGAAGGCAGACACCAACACGGAGGAAAAAGGCAATTCATATTGCTTTGCTGCAATTGCCAATTAAGGGGACAAAGAGACAAGCCTGACAGTACCAAACCAACCGCTTTTTCTCTGCAATCTAACTCTTCCCATCTTTTATTTTTCACCTTTGGACAAAATCGAATGAGAAAATTACGACAGAAGGGTATCATTATCTACTAATCAAGAGTCAAGGAACACTAGTATAATATTTGCGATCTAATGATATTTTTGTTATAGAGACGAAACTACTCCGACATCACTTAGATAATAAATTATTTTGAAGCTTAAAAGGTAGAGGGCTAGTTTAAAAAGCAGCCTCAAACAAACTATTTATTCGAAGTATATTGCAGTTTTTTAGTACCCCATCACAAGTGAAAAGAAGTTGTCAAAAGTGATGATTTGCTCTAGACGCCAGCTACAGGATATGAATAAAGGAGCTAAATCTAAATATCATGTGTGAAATGACAATGAACTTTCAAAAATAAATATTGAAAGGTGTTTTATATTTTGGGTTGGCTTGTTACCAAAGAGATAAAGATATAATTATAATGATAAATAGGGGTCAATAATAACTTCATATTACTTTTAAAAATAATGATTTTCTCCCAATGTCAAGAGAAACTACTCCATTATGGATAAATATAAAACTTGTAATATTTATACTAATTCAATGGATATTATTAAGGGTGATAAATAAGTGAACAAGTCGAGCTGAATATGGGTTCGATCTCAACTTAAAAAACTTGAAGATCACTCAAACTCGATCGAGGATCGAGTGAGTTTTGAATATAGATATTTGAGATAGAGTTTTGAATATATATACTTGAGATCAACTCGAATAGTTTTAATAATGATTGAACTCGACTCGAGCTCATGTACACTTGAGTTGTTAAATTTTTAAGAGCTCGAAACTAGCTTAATTCGAACTGAAAATGAACTCTTAAATAAAGAATTATTTGTGTAAAGTAGAAAAGACTGGAGTATGATTCACTAAACG
This sequence comes from Piper betle, assembly GCA_033002965.1. NCBI lineage: Eukaryota > Viridiplantae > Streptophyta > Magnoliopsida > Piperales > Piperaceae > Piper > Piper betle. Next base: position 44,121 of record JAURVB010011163.1, read on the forward strand.
ATGTGAGACTATCCGTAGTGAGATAAATAAAAAGAAATATCATCTACCTAAGGGGATTTTTACCCACAACATCCATCCAACTTTAAAGTTTTTTGTGCTATAATCATGATTAAATTAGTCTTTATTATTATCGTACAAATAAAACAAAAAATAGCATAATTGATCCAAAATTAATATATTAAATATTAATATCTTAAAATTTAATATGATATATTATACCATCAAGCTCGAGTCAATTTTAAGCTATGAGTTGAGTTCAAATTAAATTCGAGTTATAATCAAGTCAAACCAAATTAAACACATTCTCAAATTTGACTTATAAAATTTAAGTTTTAGTTGAACTTAAATATTTAAATGTGGAGTTTTGAAACAAGAGTTAAACACTAAATAATTGTGTGTTGGCTCGTTCAATTAATAACCCTGGATATTATAAGTATCAATTTATATTATACACTTAGCTATATAGTTAACTTTATTAAAATACTTATTATTATTTGGGTTATAATATAAAAATAATAGAATATTTTAAAAACAATTAAGTATTTTTTTAAAAAAATCCAACTATTTGGCTGACTGGGATTGTTGGCGACTGGCGGTACCAGCGGCAATGTCGTTTTTTAATAAAACGGAGTTCTCCGCCAAACCCAACTAAGTTGCAGGGACAGGTAAGTCATTGTAAGAAACATCATCCTAGAATTGTAAATATCATACAAATCAATGTTAAATTGTAAATACGACATCATGACACCCTTTTTCCCCATAATCTTTTCAATGCAAATCACAGGAACTACGAGTTACATCATCCAAATCCGAGGGGCCAGGAGGAGGAAGCGAACGTAGACCACAGATATCGATTAGATTCCACTTATCTATCTCTCCCGTGCTTTATGCCTGCTCAAGCAAAAACCATGAACATCACTAGCGTTATCATCCACTGACCTTGTGGACGGTATCCTGAGATAACAGTTAACTGTCTAGAACTGGCCGTGTCAAACTACTTCTCTCAAGTCCCACACTGTTGTCAATGGTCTTTTCAGTCCCCCCCACTTTGGGCAGCCCCCTAAAAGTTGTAAGAGAGGCACTCAAACAAAAGGACACAAAGACAGGGAAAGAAGGGCTACCCAACGACTTATGTCAAGCCGCTCGCTGGTCATTTCAGTACCCCTTGCTTGGGGCAGCCCCTAAGAATTGAGAAGAGAGTGTGAATAGAAGTGGTCATGAAGAGAGAGAAGTAGAGGGAACTGGTGTTTGTTGGTGGGACTCAGCAGCATGTTTTTAAGTCTTTCTTGATGCTGCAAGCCTGCAACCGTGGTTGCTCCGGCTTTGCCTTGGACCCGCACACCCACACATTCTCCTCGCCTTGCCTTTGCAAAACACGTTCTGTTTGCCCTTCCTCTTGGGTCTTTGTTACTTGGATTGCCATTGTCGGCCTCTGCTCTCTCTCCCTGTCAGCTTTGGTGGTGATCGGGCCGGGGTGTCGGGCGAGTGTTGCAAACTTCCAAGGCGTGTGGCTCTCATCAATGGCTGCAATTTGTATGGTGGGTCTTGGTTTGGCGGTTTACATTTAAGCAGACTGCAAGTGATAACCATAGATACGAAAGCATTTTGGGCCTAAGTTACCATCAAAATTAGGTCAGATAGTCTCCCGATGTGTAACGCATATTATAGATAAACCCTATTTGAGTAATAAGATATAGATTATAACAGTCTAATATATTGAATATAAATTCTGATTGAATCTAATTTTAAAGATAGTTTTTAACTAAATAAGAAGGTATTCTATAATAATTTGATTTATTATTTTTTATTGTTATTGTATTTTGATCGATCAAATATAATTCTATTAATTAGATGCTAGTACTAAATTCCTCTTCTATTAATATGAGTAAACAAGGACAAAATTTGGAAAGTATTAATTTTAGTGATTCGTAATATTTTTACTCAACAAAATCTAATATGTTTTTTGGATTGCAAAGTTGGACGACAGAGGGTAGTTTTGTTCTAAGTTGAACAATATATATGTGCCATCTAAATTGATTGTTGAATTTGCATATGGTCATATTGTTATATTAATTAGTTGAAGCTGATATTAAGTAATCTCCCGTTTTTTTCTAAACTAATGAAAAAAAGTAATTGAAAAATGGTGAGTTCAATAATTTATAAGTTTCGACAATTTTTTTCACTCTTTTGAGCATAGTTTAAAAATTCTTGTCGACTCCAAAAAATCTCCTAACAATCAAACTTTGTCGATATTGATTTAATAATTAATTTCCTAACTCATGTAATAAAAATTATTAAAATGTATTATTATTTTAGATCAAATAAATCAATGTTTCTAAATAATATAATATTTATTAATTTTAAGTGTTAAAATAATAATTTACACTATTTTCATATAAAATTTATTTACATGATAAAAAATTTGATATAATTTTTTTAATTTTTCTGGTGTAAAGATATAAAGAGGTCATAAAATTAGGGTATGCAAAAGAGAGGTGGGAGATAGTTTTGGTTAACATCATTAATTAACTATAATAAATCATATTCAAAACGTGGAAAGATAGATATAATTTAAAAAAACCAAAAAAAGTTGTACACGTGTCCCATATTATTATTGTGTGTATAAACGGGATAGGCAGTTAGAGGCTGTCCCATCACGTAGCCAGGTACGTGGAATAGTAAACCATAGAGCGTATCCAAAGGCGTACAGGGCTAGGCGTGCCCAAAAAATTCTCTCTCCACCAACGATACCATCTTCCCCAATCAATGCCCCCTACTCGCCCGATAGCCAACACCTTCCCCTTCTCCCCACCCGGCCGTCGAAATCCGAATCGAAATCCATGGCCGCCGCCGCCGCCGCCGCCGCCGAGGCCGCCGTAACGCCGCCGGGCCTCAAGGCGGTGACGCTGACCCACGTCCGGTACCAGCCCGGCGACAAGCTGGGCCACTTCCTGGCCTGGGTATCCCTCATCCCCGTCTTCATCTCCCTCGGCGGCTTCGTCTCCCACATCCTTTTCCGGCGGGACCTCCAAGCCATCTTCTTCGCCGCCGGCCTCCTCCTCTCCCAGCTCCTCAACGATCTCGTCAAGACCTCCGTCCAGCAGGCCCGCCCGGCCACCTGCGCCCTGCTCGAGTCCTGCGACTCCCACGGTTGGCCCTCCTCCCACTCTCAGTACATGTTCTTCTTCGCCGCCTACTTCTCCCTCCTCTCCCTCCTCCCCGCCGCCGCCGCCGCACCATCCTCGCCCTCCTCCCGTGGCCCCCGGCCTTCCTCACCCTCTTCTCCCGCGTTTACCTCGGCTACCACTCCGTCTCCCAGGTCTTCGCCGGGGCGCTGCTCGGGCTGGTCCTGGGGGTGGCCTGGTTCTGGGTCGTCAATTCCTATGTGATTAGGGTTTTCCCCGTGATCGAGGACTGCGCCATCGGGAGGTTCTTCTACCTCAAGGACTGCTCCCATCTGCCCAATGTGTTGAAGTTTGAGTATGATAATGCGAGGGCCGCGAGGAACAGGGTGGCGGCGAGAAAGGTCGCCGCCGATTGATTGATTGATCATTTGATCGATTGGAGGCTGAAAGGTATCTTCTTTTTTAAAATTTTACTTTAATTTTTAAAAAATTAGTGGAAAAGATGATATCTTTCTGTTTTTGTTTTGCTTGATTTACTATAGTTGTTTGTACCCGGTTCAGAATTGATTGAAATTGTTGAGGAGTAATTTGTCTCTAATAATATAAGACAGGCTCAGTAGCGCGAGCTGATGTAGTGTTGGTCTTTTGATTGGATCATGGTATTTACGAACATGAGAATGTTGATTCAACTGTTGAACACGTAAGGGACTATCTGTTTAGAGTTGTGTGTAAATTTGTCAACTTTTGGATGCATTTTCCTGAAAATTTATTGGAACTGAATAATAATAGACGCTTGCATATTACATTCTTTTCCTTTCGTTTGTCCTGTTGTGTTATCATGCGAAAGGTCATTGTTTGTAAAATCATAGAAGCCAGAGTTTGAATCATGTAATATGCCGGTGATAGAAATAGGAGTCATATCACGATGAAAGCAAAATCCGTTACTTGACTAGCAGTGTAAGCACCGGAATTCAGACATGCATTTATTATGGCTTCGCAAGCTGGTTAGAGTTGGTTGAAGCTGACCAGCATTGATTCGATTCTGCATTGAGAAGTTTTCAACTGAGCATGGGAAATTTGAGAAGCTGATCATCTCATTGCCAAACAGAGCATATATGCATGTACCTGCTTAGAAACTACGATTTTCGTCGTAAGATATCACTCATGTTACCTTTTTTGTGGATCTTCCATTCTTCCGTATGACATGAATGAGTGTTCTAAGGCTGCATTTCATAACTACTGTTATGACTAAAAGAATTTTGTAGTACTAACAGTTTGTGTGCACTGCATATTTTTTACTTTTAAACTTCCTTCGTGACTTCCCTATTACCTGTGCCACATTGTTCACATTGTGATTGCCTGCAACAAATTCACGACGCTGACTTGAGCTCCACTTGGTAGCTTTATTGACTTGGCTTTTCTATTGTGTTATGTTTGGTGATGAATGTACAATTATTAATTAATCTGAGAATTGAATCTCATTATGTTTGGTTCATGGAGAAATGAAAAGTTTAGGTTTTGAAGAGTTACATTATTGATAGTTAATACGCGGGTAATTGAATGAACCTAGCTCGGGCTATGTGTTACCCTCTTCTTACCCTTATAAAAGGAGTGCTAACTTAATTAAAAATAACATTTTAAAAGTTTTATCTCCACCATCGAAGAGAAACACTGTAGGTTAAAGTGAAAGAAGAAAAAACCTTCTTTTCTTACTTCTTTATTAGTGTACAAGCATGGAATCAGGTTTGCTTCCGATTATGTTTATATTTTTATTCATACAATTTCTAAGCAGTTTTTATTAGCAATTCTTGAATTGTTTAAATAGTATTGCATTAAGTATTTCAATGAAACCACCTTGGACTATGTGAATTTTATAACTTGATATTTTATTGACCAGAGCAATTCTTTCGGGCATTTACTGTCAGAAGAACTGAGGTGTAATAAGAGATTTTTTTGTTTGGGTAGAATAAGTATTGACAACAAAGTATTCGGTGGGGAAAATGGTAAATAAACTTTTTTACCGGACTTGGAAGTGTTAACAAAGTACCTGAATGGTATTAATTCATTTTAGAAATATGAATCTTCTAGTTCATAAAGCCGAAGAGTATGCTAGTTTACTTCAGTTTACATTTGTTTATGTTATCTCAATATGCTCTCGATTCTTGATATTAGAATATATTTTTTTATTTCACTTTCTGTAAGCTTCAGTTATGCCTACTATGCCAGTGTTGAATTAACCTCATGTTTTTACGTGATTGATGTGCCTGTCTACACGAATTGCATGTTGCAGTTCATTTTTATTAGAACTCACTTCTAGCTCATGTTATTGTTATCAACTTGTGTTCAACCAGCCTGCCATGCAAAGCTTTTTTATTTCGATGCAGTTTTTTTGTCCACTATTATTATTTTTTTTGTGTGTTCAATAGCCCTGCCATGCAAAGTTTTGATGTTTTACATTGACTGTTGTTGTATATGCTCATGTTGTTTTGTCTTGATTACATTTGTCAGGCTGCATGGACATGGTATTTTTAAATCAATTCACGTATCTTTATGCAATTGGCATAGATGTCTTTGATGAACTTAGTTGTACTTTTAGATTTGATTCACCTCATAATTCTGTAAGTCACATGTAGGTGATGAAGCATACCACAACATCTTAGAGTTGAAAAATGCAGAGCTAGTTTTAGTTGTTTCTTTTGTGTGTACTAGTTGTATAGTAATCATGGCCTTCTTAGTCAGTTGGGTCCGTGATTTGAGGGCCGGCCTTCCTTTTTTAATGTTTGGTTCTTTTTCTCGTTGTCTATAGTTCATTGTATAAAGTTCTGATTTCCTGCATTATAATTACTTTGCATTATTCCATCATGGTACACAATCGTAGCTCTTCGTTTCCTCCTATGAACTTTTAGAATCTAAACTGTTTCTAATGTTGCTTTTAGACTATTTTGGAAGTCCAATTATATATACAACTTGGGCCATGTATAACTTCCGTTTAACTGAAATGTGCAGCTGTATAGATATTGGGGATTGGCAAATAGTTCTAATGCAGAAAAAAGGACAAGGTTATCACTATTACATAGAATATGGATTGCCTTGGACATCAACTTTGTGACATTATGACGCCCACTCTATTACTTTGGTAGCAAGGAGCAAGTGTTTTCATCATCCCTGCTTCTCGTTCATTAACGTTACTATTACCATGAAATCACGGAAAAAATTTTTCTCCTAAAGCATAAAATAACATTAAAACAACAAACAAATTACTGTCTCAGGGTTGATTTATTTCGTTGCTGGGTGTTTATATATACGTTACAATGGTAATTTTTGTCGAAACATATATACCATGACAAACTTTTAACAGTATGGACTCACAAAATCAAAATGGTAGCATTTGTAGTCTGCTAACTACTTCCAGATTATCAAAATGAAGATTTTATTAGCATAATATTGAGAAGTAGCAAAAGACTCGCCAGTATCCTGGAGGAGCATGTGTAGAAACTAATCTTCAACGGTCACAATTAGCCATCTTCTTTCTTGTGTCCTGCTTCAAATTCCTTGTTCGCCAATTACTCATCTCCTTGTACAATTCCTCGTTCATCATTGATCATATTCTTCTTATGTTTCCATCCCTGGAAAGGCCGACCTCGGTGAATGTCCTGCCGAGGTCTTTCACGCCTCCAAGGCTTACTGGGAGCCAATATCTCCCACTGTCACCTGCACTGGCCATGTCAATCCGTCCATCGCCGCCACTGACTCCCCCG